>JAOXYJ010204636.1:0-16933 GCA_028566555.1 Lithophaga nigra
AGCTAACCAGCTGACCCGGTGAAACCCCCGACCTTGGGTAGGTGTCTGGTGACCTTAACACATGAAGCGGGTCGAGCGGGGACTCCAACCCACAACAGTGGTGTTAGGCTTGTGGTTATGAGTCAGCGACCTTAACCACTCGGCCACCCAGGCTCCGATATCAAATCGAATTTCAAATATATTCACCCATGTTGTTACTATTTCATATGAAAATAATTATCCAGAGATCACCCAGACTTCTTAGATTATAGAACCAACATTTTACAACAAGTTATATGAAATACTGAGAGCAGTAGGAAGGTTTAGAGAAGAAAGAGTTTTGAGAAGATGTTATGTCTTCATAAAGTGTCAGGTTGATTGCTGTCTTACAATGTCCATGATGTCCAGACAAAAAAAAAGATCTTGTTTTTAATTTAAATAAGACAACAGTTCAACTATGATTACATGGATAAGAGTCATAAGTCAGTAAAAAATACACAGGTCTAATAGGAAAATAACTCCATATGTTTTCACATTGTTGCAAGAGCAATATACCATGTTGGGTAGTAATGAAAAAAAAGCAATGCTGAAATACAAAGTAGAATAGAATTGAAATGGGAAATAGTTCAAAGAAACAACTCAGCTAGGAAGATAAAATTAGCCCAAAGCGACCCACGAGTCTTCACCGAGCTGTTAATATTTCACTTTAAGGAATAGCAATGAAGGTAAAGACGCAACTAAATGCAGCAAAAATGAAAAATTAAAATCACCAAAACACGATTTACGAAATTGATAGTACATGTACAGGTAGAAAATATCGCATTCTTTAGTGAATCGATAACGGTGTAAGTTTATCAAATTGGCGTGGTCTTGCGTTGAATTTTTATCTTTGCCACACCTCTTTACATTTTGGATTGGTGAATTCTGTTTATACACCTTATCTTATCTTAAGTTCGTCTCTGCTCATGCACAGACCTTATGATTGACACAAACACAACTATATAAACCGAAAGCAGTATACACATCTTTACCTCACCTCAAGCCGATTGTGCAAAGACGTGATCAGACGTACCATCAAAACCAACAAGGAAAATGCAGTTTAACGAGGATCAAACCAAAGCAACGAAAACATTCGGTAGGCATAAGAAGATGACAGTAAATGTTTGGAAGGGTTACGTATACATTCACCTAGAGAATATGGGCAATCAAAAGTCCATATCGCTAGGAGCGGATGAATTCGAACAACTGATTGAGATCTTCGCGGGATCATTCGAGGAAACCAAGAAAATCCTTACAAATCAGGTAGAGTAAAATTTTATCATTAAAAATTTTCTGTTTAAACCATGATTTTCACATCTTCCATTACATTTTTTTTCAAATTTAGTCAATTTTGAATGTAGCAGTAAAATTTTGAATATGAACAATCCATATCGCGAGGAGCGGTCGAATTTGAACAATTTAAAAGATCTTAGTGGGATCGTTTGAAGAAACGAAGAAAACCTTACAAATTAAGTAGAGTAAAATTTTATCATTAAAAAATGTCTGTTTAAACCGAACAACTTATAAAGATCTTCGCGGGATCGTTTTACGAAACCAAGAAAACCCTTACTAATCAAGTAGAGTAAAATTCTACCATTAAAAATTTTCTGTTTAGACCTTTTTAATTTGATCAATTTTGAATGTTGAAGTTTAAACTGTGTTTTTCGTATCTATGATAACATTTTTGTTTCCAAATTTTGTTAATTATTTAATTTAGTGTCATAGAGGATAGCGGGAAAAAAGTCGCAAAGTCTAGGAGTTTTTTTAGACGAATGCATGTTGAATTTTTTTTCTTTTTTTTTAAAGACTGAACGGAGGAAGAAGCAATACAAAGAGTCGGTCAGCAGTGACGATCATGTAAGTTGATTTTCGTAGCACATTTTTATTTATTTGTACACAAAAAATCGGAATGTCGTTTCAACATGTATCGTGTTACAAGCCTTCCTGTTTTTAAGAAACATTGACGGAATCGCCAGAACATTTTGTTTCGTCTAATTCAATTGAATGATGATCAGCGTTAAGGGGGTACAGAAACAAAGGGAATCATCGGAGATTTTGTAAAAGAGACAAATGCAAGGAAAGAGAAACCTATTATAGAGTGAATACATACTCCTTAGTTAGTTGTCATGTGTTTCTTTTACTTTTTTTTACTTTTGTCTTGAATTTTTCGACAACGTTTAAACTTCCAATCAAAGCTGATATTCATGTTTTCTATATTGTTCATTGCAGACGTCTGTGCAGAAACTCCCACCCTCAACCAACATAAAAGTAACGAGTGGCAGTAAAAAGGTGAGAAGTTTAAATATTATAGTATCAGCAGTCTCCTCCATTTTCAATCTCCATATTTTAATCTTGCTTTCAGTATGAAGGAATTCCTATAATATTGTATGGAGTGTTCACATTTTGAATTAATAATTTTTCCACTTTTTTTGTTTTATGTATTGTATTAGCATGTAGCCCAGTTTCGGATAATACTCGACTTTAATAGATTTTCTCATGTTTCCTTAGGCTACCAAACGACCAAGAAAACCAACTAAAACCAGTACCAAAAATCCTTTTATATTGGATGAAGCAGTCGAAGTTCGACGTGACTTTGAAAGTGAGGAGGAAGCGATTGAGGTAAGATACAAAATTTCATGAAATCTCTTTATTAAATATACTCTATACCAAATGCGAACAACAGAATTTCTTATTTTGATCTGGTAACATTGTACAGCGTTCTGTCTATCTGTAAAATGGCATGCTTCAAATGTTCGTATTGAGTTGTTGATAAAATTATTCCTGTCGACGTTGGTGTTTGGTGTCTGTACTGTCTTATATCCACTGTTATATTTTCGTTTGCACACACCCTAACAAAAACATCTTTTGTGATAGATACTTTTATTTTTCCTATGCATGAAACGGCTATCGGTTTAGGTCTTTTTAGCATAAATGGTTGAAATATTGATGATGAATTTGAATGACTGTCAACCATTTCTATGACGACTGCAAAAGAAACTCCAGTAGAATATAATAATAACAATATGCCTATGATTTTCACTAATGTAATCTTGCTACTAGTAGATCTTTCAAGTTCGTTGATGTTGCTTTCTATATCATCCATAATGTTGCTGAACTGATTTATAGTGTAATGAGTTACGTCTTTTAAATCTGTTCACACTATCGTTTTTCTTTGGGTGTTTTTGATTGGTCCAAAAATATATGGTATGCAATCTTAATATACCATCATCTTTTATTTTTCAGGAACAGAAGAAAAGACGACCAATCATCGGAGTGATATCGAGTGATAGCGATTCGGATTAATCAGGATAGCGATTCAGATCGATTCCCATCTGTATATAGATATTTAAAGACGTAGTGAATTATTTATATAGACTACTCACACAGTGATTGATTCTACCTACTAGACTTTGTGATTTTAATGTAAATATTTTTACTGTATGTCTTAAGGTTCATAACTTTTAGCGAATGTGTTTTTATAGGTAATATCCTTTGTTTTGGTAATTTTTTGTTTCTTCACTACACATTTGAAATGCATCGTTCACTGCATCAATTGTCTATGGATAGATTATATCAGATCAGTAAGACTTGTCAATCACCAGAAGTTATTAGAGATTTTTTGGTTTCATTTCCTACATTGTTACTTAAACAATTTGTAGATTATTGTTATCACAGATTTTTACAAACTACAAGCTTCTATGACTTAGACATTTTTTATGTAGGAGAGGAGTTGATTGATCAACGTAACCTTAATTTTTGCACAACAAATTCATCGTATATTTCATGTTTAAAGCAAATCATACAAAATTGTAGTTACTTACGAGAAAAGGAGATTATATTGTATTTACAGCATTTAGATATAATCATTTTGGAAGATTTTAGGAATTGTTTTAGGAGGGACATGTGGGATTCCATACTGAGGAAAGTTTTAAGAGTAAAATGTAGTTAGATACTTTTGTATGAAAAGACATTTTTCAAAGAAAATGCAATTTAATGAGGATCAAACCAAAGCATCCAAGAAGTTCGGTAGACACATGAAGGTAACAATTAATGTTTGGGAGGGTTACATTTACATTCATTTTGTGAACACGGTGAATCAAAATTTCGTTAGGAGTAGATGAATTTGAAGAGTAAATAGAGTTGGCCGCTTTGTCTCAACGAAGAGAACGCTGCCTAATCCTGTAGGTGTATTTGAGGGGGGTTAAGTTTTTTTATGGTTCATGGTGGATATTCAATGTTTAAAGTGAAATGTAACTGAGTTGTAAACTAGATTTGTAATGAAGCCTTATGCTTTTGTCATCCATATTGTAGTATTATACGAAATAAACGTTCTTAAGAAATACTTTCTTTGTTGATATTTCCTACCCCCTACCAACGAATTGTGAGGAAAGGTATTGTAACGTTATCACTTATCCGTCTGTCAGTCTGTTACATACTTATGAACATTCTAGAATGAACAACGTTGATTGAGTTTGGGGTTGACTACAATTTACACACTTTGCAGTTCACTTCAATATTAAGAACACTATCACTACGTACAATCAGCTATACGAGAAAATTCTTGAGTGATGCTTAATGTAATACTTGAGTGCTGTTTTTTTTTTCGAGCAATAATCTTTCAATAAAATGTACACAGGTAAAATCAACAGACTAAAAATTGATTAACGCTATCTTTGAGTGAAGTTAATAAAATCGTAAACGTCACTCAAAGATAGCGTTAATCTATTCTCAGTCTGTTGATTTTACCTGCATACATCTTATAGAAAGAATATTGCTCGATTGATAAGAACAACACTCAAGTGTAACATATTGCATCATTCAAGAATTTTCTCGTATAGCTGATTGTACATAGTGACTATCATTGTATAGTTTGGTGCTCTAGAATCCTCGTCGTCTGAAGGATTTCGTTAAACATGGACTTCTGATTTATGTTGCCATAGTTGGAAGTAGAACATTTTCATACTGTGTAATGCACATTTATTTGAATATATTAGGTGTAGGTGACACATTTTGTTTCATACTATTAAAATTCATGGAGTTGTACTACATATTTTCTCACTGTAGAGGATACTCCGTTGGTACCTACATACATCTGTCTGTTGTCATTATTATATACCAACAAGTTACACTTTATAGCTACAAGGTGTAGAGTTTCATTGCTTGAAGATCAAGAGGTAAAATCTAGATAACAACATTTTGTAATGCTAAACCAAAGGTAACGACAAAGAAGGATTAGAATGGAAGAGGGAGATGTACCATGAACAACATCTTGATATCTTTGATGGCATTCAACTTCAAACACACAAGAGTGTCAATGTAGTCAAACTTTTAACCAGCATCTAGAGAAAATCGTTGAAATCAGTAAAACGGATACGTTTCATCTTTTCTCGCATAAACGTAAATGAATGTACATACATAAAATTTGTAGAGGTGAAATAATTTATTATTTACCATAAAAGTATATAAGCATAACTAAACATTGATGTCAAAACTGATTAGATTAAAAGATAGATTTCCTTTCACACATATATATTTACAAGTTCAAAACACAGACTACCCACCACCCTTTATTTTGTAATGTCCATAAGCTAAACTGTTTGAAATATCTAAAGCATATCGTTTATCATCGAACACAGAAAGGCTAGTTTTGTTAATCCTAGTCACAAAAAGTTTATGTTCATAGCTACGTATGGTATCCATTTGATGCATTGCATCCTCTTTGGTGTTAAGACATTGTTTATAATGCTCATGACGTAAACAGTGAGCAATTGTTGCTCTCTGAATTCCTTTGGCTACTTGTTTTTCTTTCTTCTCGACTGATGTCCCACTTGTGTAGCTAAAAGAGTAGAGTTTAGGTTTGAGACCAACGAACTCATACATAACAAGACCTTTACATTCATCTTTAAATTTTCCTAAAACACCGGCATTGTGTGTATTGTAGAAAGGACTATCCTGGGGGTAGTTACTGAAATCATACAGATGTTTCTTTTTTGCCATGTTTCGATACACATCGTCTGTTTTTATGTATAGGATTAACGAATCCGTGTCTGTGCAGCACAAATCAACATTGTCACCATACTCCTCTTTAATGTGGTTGTAAAAGAAATCGTACATAACATGCTTTGCCAAATCAAGGATCGTAGCGCCTACAAATATCGGTTGATTTAGATGTAACTTCGTTTTTCGATGTAATACTCCGACTAGATCTTCGTTGAATATTTTAAAACGTTCAAACGAACACTTTGCAATCTCCTTTCTTAGCTTTTGCTTCGTATGTACCAACTTGAAATTGATACGCTTTCTAACGTTCTCCATGGTCTTACCAAAGACTGCGTTGTTCATGAGTTTGAAAAAAGACTTCTGAAAGTTTGAGATTGCTTCACGACGTTTCTGCGTGTTAAAATCAATATATTCTTTCAGAAAAGCAGATTGCTGAAACTCGACGATTCTATACACTTTCTTTATCTCAAGTCCTAACTGCATGTAAAGTTGCAAAGTTCTGTAGTGAAGAATATATTTTTCCTTGTCATTTAACGAAGCGATCAGCTTTTTTGTAGGGACAAATGTTCTCTTGTTTTGGATTTCGTTGTCTCCTCCATTTCCATCACCATAGTCATACTCTCCAAGCAGTTGTAAATTGAAAGGGGATAATAAGTCCTTTGTAATGACTTTCGTTTCGGGTGCTAGAGGGTAATCGTTGTGAAGATCATGGAGTTGTTTGGGATAATGCAAATCCACTTCTAGAAAGAATCCTAATGGTCCATTTTCTGGAATTGTCTCAACGTTGAAGGATTCTACTTCTTCAGGAGTCAAAAATCGAAAGTTTGATGTTGGTAGTGCTTGTGACATTGATACCCCATACAAATTTGTGCAGTCTAAATACATAAGATACGAGTTTGGTTGCGATGGGTCATAGTCTTTTTCATGCAAGTATGGAGAATTCGCTTTTCGATACTTATTGCTTATCATAGACAAACCACCACGTATACTCTGCTCGAAAAATAACCATAGATTGCTGTCCGTGAGAAGTTCTAGCTCAACACCCGACATCTTCAAAGCACTTTGCCAAGCTAGTCCAGGTGATCCATAGAACCAAGCTGGATCCAACTGGTAAAATCTAATGCAGTTGGAACGAAAGTTTTCGAAGATATCGACCAAAAGAAGTACGTCAGTTTGTAGGTACAAATCGTGGTATTCACCTAGATTTTTTAAACCCATAACGTCGAATACTTTTTGAGCATGCTTGTAATCAGAGTCTGATATATGCTCTTTGGTTAAACTACTATAAAAGGCGTCTTTGTCGGGTAGACTTGTTAACTCAAATCTACTACTGTCTTCCATAAACTCATAAGGATAAACATTTTTTCTGAGAAGAAGGGATGCAACATCATTGTTTTGGAACTCGCTTGTGAAGTGTTTGAAATTAACCAGTCCTCCATCTTTTGCCAACGATTCGGTTAGTTCTTCTAATGAGCAACTGAGAAACTGATACGAGTCAATAAAACGAAGTCTTCCTAGAGAAAATGAAATATATCGTTCATCCGATGATGCTATCAAGTTAATGTCTTCGCGTTTAAACAGCCCAATTGATTCCATAATAATGTGAGAATCAAACCCACGTAGATTATGAAACACTACAGGTATGAATTTTGGATGTTTATAGTTCAAATTGCATTCTTGACAGGCTGCTCCTCTAAACTTTCCACTAACGTGGCAGTGGTCACGTACACGAACCACTGACTCATCAAACATGCGATCACAAATATGACATGTTCTAGCTTGTTTAAATGCTGCTTCATCCTCAGCTGTCATTTGCAGGGGTTCAATGTTTTCCAATATTTCCTGAATTTCCTTTTCCTCCTGAATAAGACATTCTAAGAATGTTTTACTGACATTTTCTCCTCTGTAAATTTTTGTGTTTTTGGTGTATCGATCATCAACAGTACAAACTACTTTGTAACCAAATCCACAGGGGTTAAGGCTGGTGTTTTTAGTAGTAGAAGATTCGTTCGGATTTGGATAACACGTCTTAATGCTGGTAGAGAAAGTTTCAAAATCAGCATAGCATATGAATGGCACGGTTAGTTTTTTACCGAATTGATTAAAACGTAATGTGTCATCTTTTCCAGAAGTTGGGAGTGTTGTGTGTTGTATGTCATAGTTCTTACAATATTCACTATGCTCACGTAGTACCTTTTTTGAGGTGAAACCTTGCAAACATCGTCTACAGAATTGGTATGATCTACCTTTATGTTTTACTCTGTATAGCAATCTGTTAAGATTTCGAATTAAACACCAATGCTTCAATTCTCCCTTTGTGATATACAATAGATCAACTTCATGCCGAACACTTTCCCCTTTTAACTTGCTCAAATATAACGGAAACAACTCTCCGTCCTGGTAACCTATTGCATTCACACTTATGTCATTCTGTTTTTCAAACTTTGATAAGTCTGAAAGTGAAACTGGTAACTTTATGTCTCTCATATCCAACTCGTTCTCATAATTCAGGTAATGACTTACTCGTTGTGGGTTAGATGATTTAGGATGAATAGATGCTAAAACAGAGTACAAAAAACATTTGTCATCTTTATTTTGAATGTTCAACACAGCACCTGTTTTACTTAACGAACGCGGTAGCGGAAAGAATCCTTTGCCGCCAATAGGTTTGTATTGACTCGTAAACACCTCTATGTGTATTATCTTTTTCAGAGTCCACGAGGAGCCTCTTCGAATGAATTCATCAAATGACTTGAACATTTTTTGGAAAGCAACATTAAGGTGGTGTTCATCATTTACATCCTCCTCGGTCAGTAGATAATCCGTTTTGCTGCGAAAATGCGGTTCGGCCGATTCCGTTAATTCTCCATCTTTTTGGCGAGTCATTTGAACTTGAATACAAAGATGAAACTTAATATGATCAAGCTTCTGCCTTCTTGTTTCTAGATGATTAACTATGTCACTCCTTGTATTAGTGAAAAATGTAAGCAAGTCATACTTTTCATCGTTATCCAACGGATATATCGTGTGCTTGTTTACAGTCTGATCTAGAGCTGATGTATCTTTAGTTTGACGAATGTCTCGCACCGTCGTATTTGTTGAAACATTACCGCTGCCTGTTTGTGTCTGATTCTTTGAGTTCGATAAAGGATGACATATATTAACATGCTCGAACAAATCGGAATAGTTCTGAAAGTTTTCATCACAATGTTTGCATCGATAGAGCTTAGTGCAATGTTTCTTTAAATGTCGGTTTAAGTTCGATCTTCTGCTAAATATTTTCATACAGTGCTGACATTCATGTTTTGTCTTTTTTACGGGTGTTTCAATTGAACTTCTTGGATCAAGTCCGATTGAATGTGCATTTAAATCACAATTTGATTCAGGTTGTGGTTTTTCGTCTAATTTTCGCTTTAATGATGCTACTTCATTGTTCAACTCAGAACAATCGTTTGGATACTTTTCACACAAGTCAGCTATAAGTTCATCCATTATTAACCATTAATGCTGAAGACTAAATATGAAATGACAACCATTTTTTTCGCACGCTCCTTTCACCTTTGTTTCTTTGTCGTTTTGACCGCTTGAGAAAATCAACCGGTGACATTTTGACACGTTGTTTTGTTGAGTTAAGCTCCTCCTCTTTTCCATGTGGGAGTGTCGATAAAATTGATGGGTGTGGTTCTCCACCGTTAGAACCACCCACCTGCAAATTATCACTCACATTTTCATTACCACTGTTTGATTTAGTTGTGCTTTGTTGTTCGATGTCTTCCACTTTTTTCGGTGGGTTATTCGCACTAGTGATATCAACGTTATCTTGATTGTCTTTTGTGTCAACCTTTTCTTCAGCTTTGATCAGTTTGTTGTATTTCTCCTTTGGTAGTAATATCAATTCCTGACTCATGTTGAAAATATCTTCTAATTAAAAACGGTAAAATTTCAGAAATCTTTTGCAAGCGTGACCTTCGCTGACTGGCGTTTAGTCCTTCAACAAATATCCGACGAATGTTGGATTTATTTTTTTGCAGCCGTCTTCTATCAGATTTTGATATATCAATAACTCCTTTCAATATGTTATAAACAATTTCCAAAACACACTTGAGTTGTTTGGTTTCTAAAGATTTGATGAGAACTTTTGTTTGTGCGTGCGATGAATATTGTAAAAATGTCAAGAATGCCTTTTCAGATAATGTGAGTTTCATTTTTTGGGAGCAAAAATAACTACATCCTCACCCGGGAAGATCTTTGTTCTCAAATGAAACTGCTGTGATTGTGGAGAAATATCTATGACTAAGTAGCCATATAACTTATCAGTGGCTTTGAAATAACTGTCCATTAAGATTGATGCATTTCCGGGATACATTTGGCGCGCAAGTGTTCTAACTTGTAACTGATCTCTCCTGTTTTTAAATAAGACAAAGACGTGGCAATTCAAACTCACAGACCGCATGATTCTACCATTTTGAAATAGATTTTGTACGATAAAAATAATAGAGGTGAAACTGTGGTGACTACCAACACAGAATATATGATGCAATAGTTTGTTATCCTTCGCGTCTGCTAGTAAGTCATCGATTACGCAAATGGTATGTTCTTTCTTGTATGGATCGAATTCTTTTTCGTCTGGTAATCCCTCATGAAAGGAGATATTCTTAACAGTACTAGTCATTGTTTCAAATTTATCTTGCCACAAGCTATAGCAATAAAGAACTCGCACTGGTGCAACTTTGAACATCCCGCTGGCATTTTCAAGAAGTTTCTGAACAAAGGACGTCTTACCACAAGCTGATGGTCCAGCAACAAGCATTGAAGTTGGGCAATCAAAAGGAACAAGACTTTTTGTCTCCCACCATGCCATCTTTGTTCGAGCGTGAACTAATTGTAAAATGATCGGTAATACCATTGACATGAATATATAAAAGAAACAAGAGATGTTTATTTTGATTTTATTATTATTGAATTACAAAAGATATGTTTTCAAAATGAATTATAGATTTCAGGACAACAATTTTGTGTAGTCTGTTGATTTGATGTATTTTTGACACAATCACTAAATGCGTTAGCAATAAATTCATACACAAAGATATCGTTGACTGTGACATTATCTTTGAAAATATTGACAATTTCCGACATTCGTACGTTCCTACATTGAAATAAGAGATAAAACAAACAGTAATGTCCACAAACGTTAGATGTCATACTCTGCAATCGCTTTTTGTTATATGTTACAATAAGATTGTTAGTGTCAAAAAAACGTTGAAAAGCATCAGAATAAAAACTCGGTGGGTGTCCGTAGCTGTCAAAGAAATACCCTCGGTTGCTGTGAACATAAAACGCCAACCAATGACGTCCTCCGGACGTGCTATTTTCATTGTTGGCGATAAAACCCATTGGTTGATCTGTGACTGAGTCAGGAATCTCATCAGCAGCATACACACCAGCTATCCTTCTTCTCATAATTGGATCGTTTTTGATGATACAAGCAAGTTCTTTAGTATTCATTGAGTATAATGTCTCTGCTTTGATCTATTTGAAAAAGTCCTTGTGATTCGCTATAAACCACACATGTACACGGTTCTGGGAGTGGAGTACTAAACTGACACTCTATTCGAGCGTTTCCTTTTTTTATTAAGTTGAGGTAATCCAAACCTTCAAATTGTGGTTCAATATTGAATGCGTAGAGATTGAAACCACCGTGCATTGATGATCTGTTCAAACCGTTTCCTTCCTGTTGAAGCCATTTTCCAGTCACTTCAAACAAATTACAAAATGCAGGGATAGAGGTGTTCCCATTCACTGAATCATAAGTCACTTTCAATGGGTTTCCATTAATTGGTTGATTGTTAATCATCAATGCTATTTGGTTCAAATCGTAATGTTTAAAATTCCAAGGAGATAACTTGTAGCTTCCTGTCATCGCTTCGCTGGATACAAACCCAATGATAACCACAGTGGGGAGAGTGCCTTGGAAAATGTTGTCCCAAGTAAAAGCCATCTGTCCCTGTGGGATTGCCATGGTTTTCAGATCAGTATTTGTCAATATGTACTTAGCCGTTTTGGATTTTAAAATCTCCGCATGTCCATAAAGAATTCCAGCATTCAGATTCAGCTTACAAATGTTTAAGTACATGTCTTCGATTTGAATTCGGTATTCAGCATTTTCTTCATTTGATGACATTAAGTAAAATTGCGGTTTTGATCTGTAGAACTTTACAGATAGGTTTACAGAATTGAGGAGGTATCTGTCCATTGAAAACAAAGGATGATGAATACTTCCTTGAAGGTCTACTATTTTGCTGTCCCTAAAAAACTGTGATCTTGCCCATAACCCGGTATTAGCACCCGTTTCAACCCGCGGATCATCCAAGAATCCTGGAGCATCAGATATCCACATCTGAGCAGTTAGAGGTGACTTCTTTGAATCATTTCCGTATTTTAGAAGTGTTTGTATCATCGCTTTGTATGGATAATGTCCGGTGGTAGATGTAACTATTTTGTTTTGAATAGTAACATCAACCTGAGAAAACAGAGCATGTAGAGTTAGATTCACAGGTCCAACAGGAAGACCTGAAATGTAGCTTCCATCAGCATTCACCAACCTCACTTTTAGTGACATTGTGCTCCTTTTTAGATCCAGATATTGCATTCCACCACCAGGTATGGTGAATTGTATCGGTGAATTGTTTGTGAAATGTTCGCTTGGTCGTACCTGCTCGTACTGTATAGACTGAATGGCTGTTTGATGTCCTGGCAGTTCGAACAAAGATAGTTGACTGGGTTGAACTTCATGAAAATCCTCCACACTTAATTTAGACATTGCCGTTTAATTGAATATATCACTGAATGATTTTTTCTTCACCGATTGGTTTTTCTTCGTCGTCAAATGTTTGGTTTTCTTATCCTTCTTCACTTGTTTTGTTTTCTTTTTCGGAGATGCGGTTCGTTTGTGTCGTTTTTTAGGACTGACATTTTTCGAGATTTTCCGTCTCTTATATTTCCGCTTTTGACTTGATTCGCGAGCAATTTCACTCTTAACCTGTTCAACAGATTGCTGCGCTGGTGACACCAATCGAACGTTGACGTCTGGCGTTGAATCGGTGTGTTGGCTTGGTGTTGATAAAATATCTATATTGTCCATAAATCCAACTGATTTTCGACCTATCGAACCACCAGTTTGAATAGTCTTTCGATGTTGATGATTGGCATGCGGTCGATGTGTACCTTTTGCTATCTGTCTGTAATATTGAATCCATTTTTGTGCATCAGGAATATACATATTCTGCATCATCTTAAAAGTTCACACGAAAAATGGTTGAGCTTTAAAATGAAGTGTTAACGATACTTGCTCTGACAGTAATGAGTTGATTTCACCGTATCTATCAGTTATATAAAATTCAATGTCATACACTTCCGTTTTCGTAATTGGTACGTAAGTCAAATGTTGGAATTCGTACAAATTCTGTCCCTGTAGTGGGGTTACTCTTCGCAAGAGAGGACGCGTTACACCATCAACGTAAGTTTCAGCACATATATCAGACTGAATATACAAATCTTCCAATGTGCTTTGATTAGTGAACAGTTTCAATTCAACAAGTGCGCAGCTCCACAAACCTTTGAAAGTAAGTGGTGCTGTAAAATGTACGCGAAATCTGCTTGAATTGTTCTCTGGATATAAATTCACATTAGCATCACTATTAACCACCACATAGAAGCTCATTTTCAAACCTTCATTCAGTTATGTCTTCTTCTGCTATCCACTGATCAAACTTGGAAGGCCAACCTTCAAAGCGACACAACCATTCAACTTTATTATTACGTTTTCGCTTTTTCAATTTCTTTTCAATGTACCAGAGACTATCTGCATTCTTAAAGACTTTCTGTAGCTCGGCAGTTTGAAAATTTCCCAAAATTGGTGAGTCGAGAAAATCTTTAAGTTTATAATATTCAATTCCTTGGTAGAGAAAGCGTCTGTATATCTTAAATATTTCAGAACTCCACTGCTGATCATACGACCTCTGAAATGGTTTTTTCAAATGACTTATTCTGACCATATCTGATATTTTAAAACTAAACCGTTTAGTTTTTTGTCTTTTTGATGATGCGATTGGTTTATTCCTGGAAGGTTTTAGGTACATGTAAGCCCATAGATCACTTTGATTTTCATTATTAACTTCATTTGGTGCAGTATAATTCAACGATCTGTGTGGGGTTGCGTTGTAGCTACTAACGAGATCTTGTAGGTTGTCAATGTATCGGTGAGTCCTTTTTTGTCGAAAAAATCGAAACATCATTCGCTTTAAAGTCAAAATCACGCGTTCTGCAAAATTTGCCTTCACAGTGGTGTTCAAAGTGATATGGTGGTATATGTTGTTTTTCTTCATTAGATTCGAAAACCACTTGTTTTTGAACTCAGACCCTGAATCTGATCGTATCTTCTTAGGAATGACTCCTCTTTGAAATATACGTTTCATAGCTGTTACAACTTGTTTTCCTGTTTTGTCCTTAACTGCCTCAACCCATAATTTGCGTGTAAAGATGTCAATAACAATTAATAAAAATTTGTAATTGTCATTGCTAGATGCCAGGGAACTAAGATCTGCGAGATCAACATCAAACATTTCGTAAGGCTCTGAAACTACAACCTTTGAGCGCTTGTATCTTCTTCTTACAGGTTTCAATAAATTGTAGCTGTCGTTTGTTTGCATCCACTTTTGTATTTTATAGAAACTTGGTACATTCCCTCCTTTTCTTTTCAATGTCTCATGTAATTTCCTCGGTCCAACGTATGCCCCACCATCTCCTGAAAGATTGAAATAAGTGTTTTCTATAATAGCATCCATACTTCCTTCTTCAAGTGTTCTCTATATCTGCGGTTGAAATTTCGATTCACAACTCAACATTTCCACAACCAACTTGCAAATGTGTGTTTTCCTTGCTTCAGTCTTATAAATATCTGTCCACCATTTACTGCAACGTACGTTTAAAGAATACATAACATAAATGTGTTGTGGAAGTTCCATGTCATTTATCATGTCCACAGCATCACCTAACAATTCATCAGCATGTATATTTTCAAAAGCTGCTTTCACTACGACATCATGAATGCAACGTATCCGAAAATTTTTTTCTTACTGAATCCGCATAAATTAAGTCTATCATAGTTTCTACTCTACATGCAAACGTTTGCATTTCTACTTCATCCATTGTAGGAATTAAAGTTCATTTGAAACGACTTCAAACAATTCAAATTTTCCTGTAGATCTATTCCGCGGTTAACCGAGATGTTTACACAAGCTAGTGCTCTGCAAACCCATATGTTACGTCAGCAGAACAGTGACTCCTCTTTTTATATTGACAGTGGACTTATGCAAACAATTCAAGGACCTTTTTTATTTACATAAGAGTCTAAAGTAAATAGACCTCAACCTGTTGGGTTTACTAAGGGTTGATAAGGGACCTTATGTAAATAGACTCCCAAAACCTGTTTTCGTACCATACAAAGAACACTACTACAATCAATCCATCAATCGGTTTCTCGGTCATTGAAAGGTGATCACTGATGGAATCAGTGGAGAAGGCGTTGGCTATTGGGTAAGGCCTCCCCGGCTTAAGGGGGCGTCATATTCGCCGTGTGATGAGACCCGTGCCGTCAGAGGACGGGATCCTGATATCTGAAACACGTCAGTTTGGCCCTTACGTTAGCTAAACGAGAGGTTGGATGATCCCAGTCCAATCAATCGGCTGGTCATGCCAAGCCCTTTCCTAATCTTGATGATGTAATCAATATGCTTGTTTCCCACAGTAGATGTCCACTTCCAGTGTTATTATATGACAGATTAGGAAGAAGGCGGTGGCTTATGGGTTAATCGAGTAGATGTTATTTCGGGCGTCTGTTTCGCTGAGTGATCCCCAGCACGAAGCTTGCGCCTCTATTGAAATGCTCTGTTCGAGTATATCATCTTTGTATCGCTGATACGATCCAGTGGATATCCGTGGAGATGTTTCGCTCTTGGTAGGGTGGGGGAACAGGCATGGTGAATTATTTTCTTCAAATATGGATTCTCACAGCAGTTTAAACCCAACGAGCTCGAAAAAGAAAAATGGAAGATATTCTGAAATTGACAAACAGGCCTAGATTTGTAGTGACACAAAGTTAAGAAAAGAACCGCCCTTTGTCCAAAGTGTCACCGTTCGCAACAGTAAAAACGATCAGTGGCTGTACCGGGGACGTCAAAAACGTTAATAAATAAAATCGTTGAATGTATCAGACTGCAACAATCTCAAAACTTGCTTAGTTTGAAACACATCTTGCATATTAAAGTGACAGCGTCTCCACACACTACAAGGGTATCATTCGGTATAGAGGCGAAGGTATCTCTGAACTAACAGATGAAGAAATTTGCAAAGAACTAGAACCACAGGTTGTTTGTAATGTAAAAAGGTTCGTACAAAAAAAAACAAAGACGATGAGCTAATAAAATTGAACACCTTCCTCCTTACCTTTAATTCCCCAAATTGTCCTTATGTACTTCACATTGGTCTTTACCGTGTCAAAGCGAGTACATTCCAAACACAGTCCGCTGCTATAAATGTCAAAAGTTCGGACACGGTAAATGACAATGCAAAGGAAAATTAATTTGTTTCAAGTGTTCTGAGGAAGGCCACGAAGGCTTTACATGTGACAGAACTCCAAAATGTTCCAACTATGGAGATCAGCATATGGCTTCCTCAAAAGACTGTAAATTTTACAAGTCAGAAAAAGAAACCCTTAAACTTAAAATAGAGAAAAACCTCTGCTATCCGGAAGCTGGACGTCTTGTCTCTGTAGCGAATGGTGGCCTTGCTTCCACTCAAACTTCGTATTCTAGTGTCACCAAACATTCAGTTGCTTCTGTGGAGACGCAGACAGTTT
>JAOXYJ010204637.1:0-10381 GCA_028566555.1 Lithophaga nigra
TAACTTGTGAAAAATAATCAATTTATGAAAATATAGTTATTTTTAACTTCAGCAGCGAACATCCTTAACTATTTAATAAGAATTTTTGAACTGAGAAGAATATTTGTTTGTTATGTTCATCTGATAATTCATCAGAGCCAAAAATAAGTAAGATTGCAGAAATATGAAGATGCATGTCGTGTACTGACATCGCCTAGTATTTGTGTGAATGTCTGTTGGCTACAGTTTCTGGAATAATATTGTGGGATTTTGTTGCTGACAATTTTATGAAACAAGATTAATTTATGATTTTCCGTCTGTCCGATAGGGTTTGCCATTTTGTTTCTTCATATAATTTGATGTGCGAAGTTAGTTTTGTCCCCCCTGTAACGATTCGAGCAGCGTCAAGCTGAATATTTTCTAATTTTTTTCATTAAGCTATCATTCTGAGTATCCCAGATAACATCTGTGCATTCCAGAATAAGTTATAAAACACATGTATAATTTTTTAAGTGTAAATCTATTCAAACTCATACGCGACTTTCTTAGAATATTTATCCTGTTATAAGTCTTTTTTGCAATATAATCGATGTGATCATGTGAAAATCCGTTGTTCGAAATTACGACCCCAAGATGTTTTTGACTATTGACTGATTGAAGTTCTTGGTTATTCATTTTCAAAGGAGGATGAACTGGTTTGTTGATTTGTCTGGAGATTGTTAATGTTTCTGTTTTCTAAGAATTAAAATGTACTGACCAGTCGTTAATTTTGTCTTAGTCGTCATTTAAGGCATCAGCTGCATTTACTGGATTGTCGACTACAAGGTATAAACTAGTATCGTCTGCAAAAAGTTTTATTTCAGCATTTATTTCCTGTACAATGTCGTTAATGAACAAAATGAAAAGCAACGGGCCAAGTATAGACCCCTGAGGAACACCTGCTTTAATTGGCAACCAGTCAGAAGTAGACCCATTTATTACCACCCTTTGAACCCGATCAGAAAGATAGTTCTCAAACCATAAAAGTAAATTGCCTGTTATACCTACTTGTTGTAGCTTAAAAAGTAAACCCTTATGCCAAACCCTGTCAAAAGCTTTACTTATGTCACAGAAAACCACCCTTATTTCTTTCCCAGAATCTAATGCTTTCCCAAATTCGTTTGTTATATTTACTAATTGATTGACAGCTGAATCCCCTTTTGTAAATCCTGACTGATTCGGTGTAATAATATTATTGTCTAATAAATGATTGTAAACATGTTTGTAAACACATCGCTCCATACATTTTGAAATAATACAAAGCAATGAAATTGGTCTATAATTCTTGACATCGTTTGCATTGTTGTTCTTAAAAACCGGCGTGACATTTGCTTTTTTCCACTGGGAAGGAAATATTGCTTTTTGTAATGACAGATTAAAGAGCTTACACAGTGGATTTTTAAGAATAGCTGCTGCTTCTTTTAACAATCTAGAATTAATTAAGTCAGGACCAGAAGCTTTTGACGGGTTTAAGATCTTTAGTACGTCTTCAACCTCATATTCACGTAGAATGATAGAATCTATATTATTAATAGCTTGTATTGGATTAGGGAGATTTATGTTCGAGTCGTCGATGTCAGATTGCATGGCAAAATATTTGTTAAATTCGTTAGCTTTATTAGTGTCGTCGAATATAAGTCTGTCATTTTTTAGTAGAGGGGGTACAGTATGCTGTACGCCTTTAATGCCAGATATTTGTTTTACTGTAGTCCACCAATGTTTCCCTGTGAGGTTTTCGTTTGTCAGTTTGTTGATTAGTTTTGTGTTGTAATCGTCCTTGGCCTGTCTGACTAAATTAGTCACATTATTTCTAATCTGTCGGAATTTATCCCAGTCAGTGGGTCTGTTTTTACGTTTAGCTATCCTATGTAATCTATTTTTTTCCTAATGGCTTTCTGGATGTCATTGGTTAGCCATTTGGGGTCTTCCTTTCGAATAGTTACAATCTTGTTTGGAACTGAATCCTCAGCTGCGCTCAAAATGCGGTCTGTTATTTTGTCTGTTATGTCGTTAATGTCATCTGATGAAATAATTATATCCCAAGTTACGTTTTAAAGTTTGTGTCTTAATTTTTCGTAATCTCCCTGGTCATATAACCAAATTTTACGCTTAAAGGTTTTTAATTTTACTTTAGGCGAGTTCAAAAAACCAATAACTGGACAGTGAAAACGAGTTTGTTCCAATAAAGGTGACCCTACGCCAGAATACGTTAGTCCGTTTATGTCATTAGTCATGATCAATTCTAAAAGAGAGGACGAGTGCTCAGTATAATGTGTGGGGTCATGAATCACCTGTGTCAAACTATATTCAGTCAATTTTTTTTTATTTTAGTGCTCGAGGGGTCTAACTGATTATCATTAAAATCACCGGTTATTATTATCTGATCGATACTATTATCATTTGTTGCCAATTCAACAGAAGTTTCTAATTTTGCCCAAATATCTTGGTTACTGTTTGGAGCTATGTAAAACGTCCCAAAAAAGGATTTTTTTTTTACCACTGATAGTTAACTGGAGCCACAGACCTTTCAAACCGTCAATTTCTAAATCTTTACGTCTACGAGCGTATATATTTTCTTTTACAAATACAATTATACCACCACCGGGTTTTGCTGCGCCTCTATCTTTACGAAACGGCGCGTGAAAATTTAACAGATTTAGAGATTCGTCACTATGGCTACTATTTAGCCAAGATTCGGAGAAAGATAATATATCAAAGTCGCCATATTCCGCATAAATAAGGTCTAATTTAGGACAAATACTCTGCACGTTTAGATGCAAGAAAGAAACAGATGACGAAAACAGATCACTAAAATTCGAAATAATAGAAGAATCGCTGGTAGTAAAAGACTCGTTATCAACCGTCAAAGACTGCGGTCCCGGATTACTCTCTATACCTGCGATGAGCAAAAGAATCGATATTACGAAAAGTAAAAATGATATTAGTAATATATGACACGAATGACGATAGGTTTCGGACACAAAATTGCCAGAAAGGTTACTGGTGTGTAATTTACGGGAGCGACGACTAGATGCAAGAACAGCAGAATAATCAAAAATGAAAAAAATCATTAAAATACTTTGAAATGCAGATATCTTACTTTTGGCAAAAAAGAACAAGCAAATACAAAATACTTCAAGATGATCTAAACAATGCTTGTTTTTAACACAAGTATTGAAGAGGCCAACTCTCATCCTGTATAAGTCAAGCTCAATCGTCATTTCTCAAAATTAAGTAACACCAGACTGATCTCTATAGAAATGAGAGTGGCCTAAAAACAATTCAAAATCTATTTTAAATATGGCTAACAAAGAAAAATTGCAAACAATAAACACAATACACCAGACAACATATACATTTGACAATCGACAATGAGACATAAGATTAACTTGACAAACGTGACAGACAAAAACATAAAATATATACACGGTAATAAAGAAAAAATAAGTCATAAGAGTATGAAGAATAAGAGATATAGCATCCACATATGCGATGATTTTCAGTTCAAATGACATTGTATTTTCAGGCGCTTAAACCCAAAAATCGGCCAACAGTCTACATAATACATGTTATTCCAAGTGAAAAAAGTAAATAAAAATGTCACAGAATAGAACTATTACTATATAACTGATGTATACATGTAGTTTAATTTAGTTTTATGTAAATGTATTGATATAAGTGTTACAATTCGTAACAATAACTTTCCATTGTATTAAAAAAACAACCAATAACCAAACTATGAGCCAATGAAAATTTACTTCATGTATAACAATTTTACTAAACAAAGATCCGTGACGTTTATTCTTATTGTGGTCTTATCATTTGTTTTTTAAAAGCCTTGACATTCAAGTTTTTTAATGACTAAGCAATGGAGTGATCACGACGATGAGTTGCTGGGACATCGTTCATGCAAAAGTTAACTATTTCAAGGTGTAAATGAAAAGACAAGTGAACAGTATATTTGGTAATTATTATCAAGTATGGATTAATTTAATTTCACTAAAAGCAGGTATAAATTTCTACTTTCACTTTCGTTTTAGCTTTGTGAAAACACTTTGTAGTATGAAATACCTGGAGGGACATAGTCATTTGCCAAATGCAAATTATCGATTGCCAATTGCAAAACGCTTCTTTTCAATTATTGACCAAAACAATTCTGGCAAAAACAGTTGAATTCCACCACTTAAAATAAAGTGATTACGCCAAGATCATATGTGATTACCATCAACAGTAAATACATATGTCAACAATCAGTTTATTGTCATTAATAGATTTTTCCTTTCCGTTTAGTAAGAATTCTACAAGTATAGGTATTCCTAGGACATTTTGGATGTGGAAATTACACATTACAACATGAAAATTAACATTCAACCGGAGAAAATTTTGTGTAGAAAAATTCAGTGTCACGTACCAACGATTTCAGGATACTTCACGAATCATTTATATTACCACTTACTCTGTAGGTCCCTGCTACTATTTAAGAAAATGAATTCATTTTTTTTTTTTGGACAATAAAATATGCTTAAAGCATAAATCTAAAACAGTATTCATAATTTACGACGATATATGACAAGTAGATCTTGATAACTTCGGCATTTAAACGATTTTTGTGACGCAGTTGTTAAATATATGACCAGTATAGGATTCATCCATTACAATACTACAAATGTGTGAAATTTTAGAAGCCTTTATTTTATTCTGTTACTAAATTTGGTCAATGTCTGTATGTTCACAGTCATCTCCAAATCTCCTTATAATGCAGACAGACAGTATTGTGGTTTCTTTTCGGCTTGTTCTGTAATCTTTCGTCGATTTGCACTTTTGCATCGTAGTTGTTTACTGTTTAATTTTAAATTCTATCTATACTCATTTTTCTCATAATTGCTAACCAAGTTTTTTCCACATGAATGTGAATTAAAACGAAGTCTTCCAAATGAATTGAGCGATAAATTTATATGTTTTTATCAGGTTATATGTTGTCTTCAGTTGGCTAAACAAGAAGCCTTGGTGACAGAGTGATTAGGGTGGCTTCGAGTCCTGCTCGTCTGGCTTCAAGTGTTAGGGTAGGGTTATTGTCTCCAAACGCCTACCCAGGGTAGGGAATTTCACTGGATCAGCTGGTAAGATGCCCGGGCTTTCCACCTAGTAAGTATGCTGAAAGTAACGATATACCTCCAAAAACCAACCTAGTGGACTGAAAAGTGTTTTCTTTCTTTTTTGTTTTTTGTTTGTTTATTTGTTTGTTTCAAGTTTGCATCTGTTGCGAATATTTTTTGGCATTTCCATTATTGTTATTACTTCATCTCTGTTAAGTTTATTGGTCTCGTTTGCTGGTTCAGTTTCACTTCATTCAAGAATAAATAATATCAAAGAAAGTGAAAATTTGAGTTTCTTTAGAAAATCCATCCAATTTTGTCGTGTAATTGTGTCTTGTGATCAAATAATGATATATTCTAGCACAGCTTCTGAAAATCTGGAAATCAGGCTGATGATGTGTTCAACTTAACATAATGAATGTATTAGTATACTCGCCAAGCAAGTCCCAGTATCTATGTTGATTTAATTTTACATTAATATTCATGACCTTCGACAGTTGAAGCAGTTCAAGAAACTTCCATAAACCTAGTTTCAGAATTTAATACATTTCCGAAAACTTAAAAAATGTCAAAATTGGTTGCATATATCTTGAACAATCAATATGTGACCAATGGCGTTCCGTTATTTTCATTTTGGTGTAAGCACAATTCAGTTACCCAAAGTCCTTTACATTCTGAAATGACAAAAGTTGTTCTTCAGTTATATTTAGAGTATTCGCATTTTTACCTTTCAGGTGGATTTTAAAAGTTCATGGTTATAACAGTCAATCTGACCAAAATTACAGTATCCGAAGTGAAAAATGGAAGGTTATCATTCTCCTGATTTGTCAAACGTTCGCTTACACCAAATGATTAGCCAATTAACATGTGAAGTGGATGACATTCCACTTAGAAGACCGACCGGAAACAATAGCCTGCATTGTGCCGTTCTAGCTGGTGACATAGATTCGTGCTTCCAACACTTAAATATTGTTGACGTTAACGAAGTGAATCTGAAAGGTGAAACTGCACTACATTTGGCCGCTAAGAACAAATCTGCAGCTAGTGTAATCCTCATTGAGATACTAACAGCTGCAGGAGCAAAAATAAACGCCCGAAATAAATGGGATCAGACACCTCTTCACTATGCTGCCTTTTTCGAATCGTTAGAAAACCTACAATGTCTGACAAATGTACCAAATATTGATGTTAACGCCAAAGATATTAATGGATACAACGCCCTTCATTGTTATATTGGGTCAAATACAGGGGACAGTTTGGACGGTGCTGAAGATTTGGACCATCAGCATGATCGTGTCAATTTGGAACTGCAAAAGGCGATACATATTCTTGTAGAAGGTGGGATTGAAATTAACAGCCAAACTAAATATGGACATAGTATTCTTCATCTTGCATCTACACGAGATGACAATACTCCATTATTGAAATACTTTCTCTTGAATTTCCAGGAAATTAATTTGAGCTTAAAAAACCTAATGGGTGAAAATTTTTTACACGTGTATGTTGCATCCGAAATTTTTGAAGAAGTAATGGATTTATTTGGCCTAATTGTAGAGACGAATTCGTCGCTTTTGAAAGAATTACTAACTGATCAAAATGCTCTGGGAAGAACACCATGGACTATTATGATAGATGATGTTAATACGTCGAAGCAAGCTGTCGAGAAAATTTTAACATACGGAGTGTCTGTGAGAAAAGCAGATAACCTTGGGAATACAGTTCTACATCGAATAGCAGGAGTATCAAGTGGAATTGTCTGCTGCGATATCCTTGAAGTGCTTATCAAAGGTGGTGCCGACATAAATGCTCAAAATATTTATGGCGAATTACCTGCATCCGTTTTATTTCTTGAAGATGTTTTTGATGTTTTCATTAAATTCAATATGAATTTTAACATGCTGGACAGATGGGGACGTAGTCCATTAGTATCCATAATGAAACATCGACCAATTCCGAATCTTCTTAGAAAAGTTATAGATGAAGGGAAGACAGATATAAATACGAGAGATGTCTATGGATCTACACCTCTTCATTTTGCTGCTTACAACAATTATCCAGAGCAGGTTGAAATGTTGTTAGAGTATGGTGCAGACAGGGGTGCTACTGATGACTTACAGGATACACCTCTAGATACAGCAAGACGACATCTTAGTTTTCGATGCAATCATATTCTACAGAGGGCTGAACAGATGGATGTAAATGTCCTGTACGCCAGGAACAAAACATTCGAAGATATTCTTCTTGCTTTACCAAAGACGATCAAGTCATCTAAAATGAAGAGGGCACATGACGTACAAAGGTTACTCGGATTGTCAGATAACTTGCGTGGATTTATGGACCATCTCATGACAGCGTATTTCACCAGAAGTCCCGAACATGGGAAAGAAGTGGAAGCAGTTGCATCAGAGGTTAATTCTCTTGTCAAAGCTTTATGTACCCAAATAGCTGAATACGATTCTAGGTTCACAATGTCAATTTTCCCTACCGGAAGCTCGGCAGAAGGAACGAAGGTTGGGCGTCCGGATGAATTTGATTTTGTTTTGTGCCTAGACAAATTGAACGACCTCACTGAAATAGTTATAACGAGAGATTGTCTCGAAACGGGCTATGCGTGTCTCAGGTTTACAGATAACCCAGTTAAAGATGAATATTTGCCATTTTCAGATACGGATGGATATTTTTTGGCATTTCCGTTTTTACAGTATTTCTTCAGATACTTAAGGAAGGCTCTGAACGAAACTCATTTGTGGAAAAGCGGAAATCTTTACTATAATTATGAAGATAAAATGGAAGTGATTCGAGGTAAACCCGTGTTTAATTTCAGTATATACTGGGTGGGATTGATATATAAACAACTGAAAATAAGTATTGACTTGGTACCAGCTGTTTACAAGCGAGAATGGTGGCCATCAAATATCAATATCAATGCAATTCCATTGATGAATGAAGCTATCAACGCGGCAGGTTGCTTCCTCATTCTTCAGACACAAGCACATGACTTTGACCGAAAACGACATGCAATGAATGACGGTATAAACCAAACATGCAACTACGAAGACGACGGACAGAATTTTTTGCAGAAGAGAAAGTTACGGATCTCAGCTACGCCTGCTGAAATTTGCCTTGTACGATCACTCCCACGGAAATTTAAACATGCGTATGCTCTTGCAAAGATTGTTAAAAGTAAAGAAGTGTGTCCAGAAATTGAAATAGATGAGCTGCCAACGAAACTTTATTCAAGGCTAATAAAATTTGAAAGCAGTAAAACGTCCCCAATTAAGCCAGCTGGAATAATAAAAAGCTACATGCTAAAAAACTGCACTTTTTATGTTTTTCAAGAAATGCAGTCAGAGATGCATGGCGATCAAGAACTGGAAAGCTGTCAAATTTCGGCGAAGATATATGAATATCTTTTAAACTTCGCCGATGAGCGGTATTTAAATCCATACTTTCTTCCATACTCTGATGTATTTGAGTTTGAAAAAGATATTCAAAGATCATCATATAATGATTTTATGTTCCGTCTCCGACGCGAGTTAAGCGTAAAGCTGATTCTAGGAATACTGAACCAGCCATATCCCGATGTCTGCCTAGCTTCGGAGTATTAGAAGATACACTTTACATAGAGGACAGTTCACATAAGAAGTTTGTGCTATATAACTCAAATAATGATAAAGCTAGCAGAAAATATTTAATTACTTTATAAACATTGGCTTAAAGCTTAAATAAATGACTATATCCCGATGTCTGCCTAGCTTCAGAGTCTTAGAAGATACATTTTACATAGAGGACAGCTCACTTAAGAAGTTTGTGCTATATAACTGAAATAATGAAAAAGCTAGCAGAAAATATTTAATTACATTATAAACATTGGCTGAAAGCTTAAATAAATGATTATCCATGTTAAAAGTGTAAATGTAGACAAAAGAAAAAAAAAATAAAAAAGGATTTCCCAAGATCCGAAGTAACATTTTGTGATACAGACAATTTGAGAAAAACGCGTTTCAATACATAGATATGAAAAAACTTACATTTATGGAATTATGTCTACTTATATATATACCATTCTGCCAGTAGTCAAATGAGTGCACTTAATTTAATTGATGTTAAACATACTTTGGTATAACGATACGTATTGAAAGGTACATGATCAATATTTAGGATCAACTTTCTGTGATAACTGTTTGTAGTATGTGTATTGATTTGTACGTGACGGATGGGATAAATGACGATGGAGACGGATGGTTTTTATTAGGTGTATCAGTATACATAAGCGTACAACAATGAATATATGAGAATTCCAGTCAACTCGCCACGACTTTCTGCCAACTCTCTCCCATTTTGAGGTCAGCTCGCCCCACTTTTAAAATTTCTTTAAAAAAAGGTGTACCAACTCGCCCCACTTTTTAATTCTGCAATAACCGATACCAACTCGCCCCACTCTTGATTTCTGCAATAAACTGATACCAACTCGCCCCACTCTTGATTTCTGCAATTAAAATTGGCTAAAAATTTACCAACTCGCACCAATACTTACAACAAGTTTAGTTAACTCCCGAGTTGGTATACCTTTGACATCAAACTATTGGGGCGAATTGGCAAAAAGTGGGGGCGAGTTGGCAGTGGAGCGAGTTGACTTGCTTCCATATAAGATTCACTGAACAGCCAAGAAATTAACTACATTGTATACTAAAACATACCCTTCGATTTCAAGGCTGTTTACTGAACATAAATATCGACAATAATTTTATGCTATTAACTCAGTTCTAATTATTATAATTAATGCTATTCAACCTTTTAAATTTCTGTAATTATCGACATTCCCTACGGGTAAAATGCACGGTAAAATGACATGCAGGTGTGATATGTATACAATATTAGCAATTTAATTAATTTTTTATCACCTTGAATTATTGATTTTTCCCTCCGTCTACCTTAATACACTGTCATGAAAGTTCATTAAAAATAGCGAAATCAACGATCTTTCCAAGCCGTTGAAACGTGTGGAATCATGATGAAAAACGAATAACTTTGAGTAGACCTCTCAAATGTACACATGTGCAGACGGATATTTCTTGTTTGAATTTCATTTGTAAATAATCTGGGTTGGAAATAAAATTATATTGTAATGGTTTCTTCAATGGAACATTGAAAATAAAATCTTGAAATCCGTCCGCATTAAATATTCAATACAATTTCATTCTAATTTATTTCACATCAACATATGTAAGTCAGTCTCATTATTGAAGTGAGAAAACCGATGGGTA
>JAOXYJ010204746.1:0-10381 GCA_028566555.1 Lithophaga nigra
GTGCAAAATAATATTCTTCTCGGAACAATATTTACCAATATTCATGCAATAACCCTATAATATAATTATTATTAACTAATATATTGTTTTGTTTTAAGACACCTTATTATCCGCTTAAACGACAAGTATACAACAAAATTAAATGCAATTGTATGGACGGAAATATACAGCAGACCAGGTAAAAAAGCTAGGATATATACACAAATGGTGTTATTCATCTGTAAAGGGACGTTTCTCATGTGAGATAGTCTATGCGAGTAAGGATCTCTTGCATACTGTCTGCATGGAAAATGGTCAAATAAAAACGGAATGATTGTTTTACGCCCAAGTAGCAAAACTGATCATACGTCATAATTTTTTTACGTCACAACCACGATATTGTCGAACAATATAGATTGCGCCTTGCTCTGTGAATATTGTTAGTCGCATTTTACGGAAGAAATGGTTATATACATGCTGACATAGGTTTTTGCAAGAAATTCACCGTCTTTTACGGTCGTTCCGATGTGCATCAGATGGGAAAGAGTTTAGCTTTTTACACTCGTTATTAATATTCCCGGTCTTAAATAAGCCCTCGTATAGGACCTTGTTATTGCCCATCTGAAGACAGTATCAGGTCTTCAATGATACAAAAGTTGTGTATTATATTATGAATGGTTTAGAACGGTCCTAACTTGAAGTGTGTTCTATATAGTAGATGCTGACAAACGTTACATTAGTAAATATACCTGAAAAGTAAAACGTTTAGAGTCCATAGTTAAATGATCCGAAAAATACACAAATCCCTAAATACTCCTGTATTATTATTATTTCAGATATGATTTCTTTTCGTTATAGACAACTAAGTCCTACATTCAAGAAATTAACTATTCCCTGATTTGACTACAGCTGGCGATGAAATCATACGACAGGTGCTGCAAGCACAGCAGGAGATGCTCACCCTGCCAACACACCTGGTCTCCCTCCCTTGGGAGGTTGTTTTGTGATTTCCCTTGGTTTGATTATTTGATTTGGATTTGTCGTTTGTTTCTTGTTTACCAGTTTTGAATTCTGGTTGGTATCTACTGTTTTTTCTGTAACTAGTGACATAAAATATGGGAAACTAATGCTAAATGTACACTAAAACTAATAAAAATCCAGAATCTGGCTTGGAAAAGTCATTTGTACAAAACTTTAGAGGTAAAAGGAATGGTTAAGCTATATCCCCCCCTGTTATCATCCGGACACGCATGACAAATGTAGATCTTTTCCGAGAACAAAATTTTAACGCTTGCTTAGAATAAATCACTGTTTACCAAAATAAAATCACCATTCAGATCACGCGGTGCTTGCTACTGGCTGGCTCCCATATTTCATGGTTCAGCGAGTTGAAGAAGGTTTTCATGTTTAAGTAAGTTTACAAGGAATTTTATGGTAACACAATGAAACGAAGGGTACCTCTAAATGAAACAATTATTCATATTCAAAAAAGCCTTGGGCAAAAGAATCCTTGGGTGGTTCCCAGTACCTTGGGCCAAATATTCTGGTCTATTGCGTGCACACCCATTAAATAACTGTATAATATATCACATTCAGGGTCCGTCGTGAGATCCTTATTGCACTAATATTGAGGAATAGTGTTCCTAGCAGTATATAATATTGCGAGCTTGCGAGGTGCAATATTCCTCAATGTTATACTACAGGTAAGTTTTGGTAGTGATATAAGCACGTAATATTTTTTACATATAAATTCTAGTGATTTCTTTCAGAGACAAGAATATAAAACGGCATATGACGGTAATATGTCTCATTTGCGATCAGGCGGAATATTTTTACTTCTTTTTCATTGGATAAAAATGATATCATACACCATTCTAGTTTCTCGGATTTGTTCCCGTAGTAAGGTAAAATACGAAATGATCGGAACAAAGGTTTCATCTCCCAATTCCGAATATTCCCCTGAACGTCTGCACATAACGCAAAGAATGAAAATGCTTTCGGACTGCTGCAGAGGAAATGAGACTGACGGGCAATTATCCTTTCTGGTTACTCTTTTGTGCTCCTTTACAAAGAAATTGCAACACATGACAGTTGCTAGGCGGGAGACAAAAAACACTGGCGCCAGAATTTCCAGTTTTACGGATGTTTCTTATATTTTTTTTTAGTTTAGATAATGCATGGTAAGTAACGGCATACTTACATGTACGTTTTTTTTTAAAATTTATATTTATTTGAAAAACAATTAAGACCACATGTCATAATTTTGAAAGATGTCATTGAAGTGGATGTGTACATGAAATGTTATAGAGTTGATGGCCAGTTTCATTTTAATAATATTTTTGTAATTTGGATATTCAGTATAATGTTGATAATAATGGAGTCTTGTCGAGGTTGTCATATAACCTGGACAAGATCTTATTATTATCATAGTATTAGTGCAATCATCCTTTTATAAAACAGTACTAAATATTTCTGTCCTTTGGTATAAGATCTTTGCAAATATTACAGAATTTCTATTTTACATGTCTTTTTCCGCCAGGTTGTTCGGTCCAAAACACAGTGGAAATATAATTGTATTCGCATCCCCTCAACCGTTTTCATTACGATGTAATGAAATTTCTATGAGAATGCAATACTAAATTCGGATGACCGGAAATACTTTTTCAGATAGATTAACGAAATATATGGAATACCTAGATCACAATATAGGCAAATATTGCATCTTTACTTTTTAAAGAAATCTACTGGAAATATTAAGTACTATATTCTAATTTCAAAGTCACTATAGGAATGATTTTGGTTAGGGGATAAAGATTATATTGTTAAAGCAAGGTGTATACGAAGAGAATTGATAAAAGACATCTTATGACCGGTTAACAATTACATTTTTATGTTTTAAAAGTTATTAAATTTTGTATGTATCATATTATTCCTTGAAAAACAGAAATACAAGACTTTCGTGTCAAGAATAAAATGGAAAATGTTACATATATATGAAGCTCAAACTAGGATTTTCCGTATGTTCTGTATATTTGTTTGTACCCTGATCCTTTGATGCTAACAGCCTAATTAATGCATCGTAACATTTGCATGTATTTAGTTACTTTTAAAAAAAAGTGATCCCGGCCAAAACTGTAAATCCTAAATAGGTAGGCTCTACTATATACTTATCAATATTTCTGTTTTACATTTCATTGCCACTTTTTTGTATGATTGAATTTTCAAAACACACTTAGCTATAGAATTATTATTTCCAGAGAAAAAAAAATGTCAATAAATATGCTTTTAAGAATAAATTGATTTACTGGAAAATACGACTTCAACATCAAACACCATATGCGTGACACAATATTAATTGTATTTACCAATTAATGGATTGTCTTCTCAAAATCATACAGAGGGTAATTCCTGATTAGAAAATAAAGTAAAAAAGTTCCTATATTGTTTTCTGTTTATGACATAGCTTAAATTATGGAATTCATAGCTAACAAGTATATTTAAGTACCTGTCTACCTAAGAACCAGGCAGTGCTAATGGTAATAGCAACACATGGTCAGAAAAAATCCCACTAAGCATGCCATTTTGCTGCTTCACAGCTATAAATTATAACAGGAATAAATCGGATAATTTGCAAAACACTGAGTGGAGTTCTTTACAATTACAACTGAAGTTTTAAGAGAGGTAAGAGTTATCTCCCTTATCTTCTATTTACTAGTGCTTTCTTTGTATTTTATTATTCCTATTACCAAGATGTAAATGGGAAATCTTCATTCATTTAGCACTCTATATGAGGTCTTCAGTACAGGGACACTTAGATTTACGTGGGATCTTTTGTTCCATGTGTCACTCACGGCCTGATTCTTAGGGAGACTTGCACTCAAGTTTAAGACTCGGTCGTGGAGGAAATAGAATACAAAGAATGCACTGCAAAAATCGGAAAAATGGCGATAACTCATCATTCTGTGGTACAATGCATTGTATTAGTCCCAAAATCATTTACAGGAATGACTCTACAATTATGCAAAACTCAATGTCAACCTGTAATACATTCCTCAAAATGAATGAATCATTTATATAGGCTACCTGATTCTTAGTTATACAAGCACTTAAGGTGCTCGATTTTAAATCTAATGTACATATTGGTTTACAGCGACCGATCTTATTTACATCTACAAGTGCTCATTTAACATTTTATAAACGGGTACATGCGGCCACTGAAAGCTTTATATCAGATATTTTATGGCGGAAATTACTTAGAAAGATAAATATATGCATTGCACTTATGATTATTTGAACAATGGTTTCTTACATCGTCAATAAAGGGAATTACTCTTTGACATATAAAAATTGTTGATCAGATAAATACATGTTTGAATTTCAGTTTGAGATATGTAAATTCAATGATCATTTAAAAGCCCTGGACAAAAATAAATGCTTATTTCGTAGGTAGCGTGGTTTCGCTTCAACTTTTAAACAATAATTAGAATGAATAGCACGCCTCTGCTTGACAAATGTTCTGTGGGATATCATTTTCTGTAAAACACTTTAACTACGGTTACTAAAGCAAAGGTGCAATAGTCTCTCTGATAACAAGCTTTAGCTAAGTGTAAATGCGTATCTTTTTGCCATAACGTGCGATAACAGATAAATGGATGCTTCGTGTAAATATAAATATACTGATTAGTGGGTTTTATTGTAGATTATACATAAAATTATCAAATACAGGAAGGATTTGCTATTATATTGAACGGTTATGATGTGTAAAAAGAAAAAAAACACTATACGTAAATAAATGTATAAGAAAAGCATTAGTATAATAAACATATACATAATGACATGTACAAATGACATCTATAATTAACACATGCATGATAACACATGTAATTAACACAGACATTGTAAGATATATAACTAGAAACAATTGTCAGCTATCCTCGCACCAAACAGCTACATGTAATTAATACCCATCCAACTGTCACAGCATCACAAGACTGATTGAGAAAATGTTTTAAAATTGTATTAAATGAAAAAAGGCTCCTTTACAAACTTTTTGTTATTATCATCACTACCTTCTACAGTCTAATATACAACTCATATGATGTATTACAAACTTTATATCAGACTAATCTGAAGTTTAGCGCTTTTTGCTCAAATTAACCTCTTTGTCCCATTTTTTTCACAATCGTTACGGTTAGACACCTGTTTATTATCACCGTTTGTGCATAGTCAAATAGATATCATTGACATATTACAAACTACATTTTACATTTATTTATAATTGGTACTTTCTGGCCGTTTTAGCTCAACTGATAGGGTCAAACCCTTTTTTATTATCACAGTTAATTTCTGTAGTCTAATAAGATTCATATGATGCATTACAACCTACCATTTAATCAATATTAAAAAGTAGTTTCTTCTTGGCTCTTTTTGGACCTGGGCCCTAAAGGAAATATTCCAGGACCATATTGCATATCTACATGTCATAAGCAATCATTTAAAGCTAGAACAGAATATCTGAAACAAAAAGGTGTAGGAGGAGTTCAAGTCACAACCTATCAACTGCCATATGACCGATTTGATCCCTTAAAAGGTCCCAACACTACAATTCAAAATTCAAGACCTCATTGTATATCTTCAGATGAAAAGGAGCAATTTCTAAACTAAATTAAAATCCCAAAAAATAAAAATGAAGGAGGAGGATACGTTACATGACAATTTGGTGATTTGGACCCGTTTTAACTCCTTAATGGATCCCGAAAGTGAAAGCCCAATTCAAAGACCTTTTCCCACATCTTCACATCTTCACATGTTCAAAAGTAGCCATTTTGGATGTATCTAGTGTTACTTTCCTTTTATCACTGTCACTTTTTATTGTCTGCCAGATGAGTAAGTCATCTTAATATCAAACTATTATAACGGATCGCAGTTATTGCTGGAAGAAATATGTTTCTATATTTTTTGTAAATTAGTTTAGTGGATTCGACTTAATACATAACCACTGATTAACTTTCTTCAATAGTAATAAATTAATTTATAGTCAATCATTTATAGATAGTAATTTATTATCTGTTTCAACTCATATTTATTAATAAAACAAACAACAAAATGATAATTAAGCTAAAATTAAGAGAAATGGAAAGTGCTAGTCATATAAAACAAGCTATGATTTATTCTATAATATGGTGTATTTATTGGGGTCTACTTTTAGAAAGTTGAAATAATAAGGCAGTAATGACTTGAGGAAAAAATCATAAGGTGGTAAAGCAGTGCAACTTAAATATTAATTTACATATAAAATATGTTTATTGGATGTCTGTAGCTTTCATTTTAGTGTTTCAAATATTAAATGAAAAAGAAGTACAGAATATTACTGCTTCATTCATTCATTTAGCACAACAATAAAAGGCATCTATATTCATGTTTGGTAAGGTATGCCCCTTTTCCCTAAAAAAAGCTCGTCAAGCGTTAAAATGCCCCTTTTTGTGCCACTCTACTGGTAGAACATTGCATCGAACAACTGAAATTACTAGTATTGGATTAGGCATCGAATTTGTATTTAGTATAATTATATCAGTTCTTATGTTAGAACCCACTTTTGGCAAATTATTTTTTATCATCTTTTCATTAAATTTACTTGGTTCGAGTTTTCACCATTTTTGCACTTATATAGTGATACTTAAGTACAACAAAATTACACTCTCTGATAACAAATAACCATTTAAACACACACATTAAATGTTTTCTTCGCTAAAAGATAGACACAGTTCATGTTTTTACTTTTATATAGTCTACCCATTGTCAAATACTTTAACATAGACAATATACGTTTACGTTTATTATCTGAGAATATAAAGTATATTTTGCATTAGCCTTAGAAACAGTATAAATGTTAGGTTTACAGAGCATTTGTGACTGTTTCGTGGCGAATGCAATATAATTTTTTAAAACTGTCCGACGATGTACGTATATTATACTTATCCTATATACATTATTTTCCGTGAATGTCCAAAGCACGTCTAAACTAAACATTTTGTAACTGAAGCCGTACAAATATTTCGAATGCGAACGCCAGCATTTATTCGACGTCATGGGTAATATTTCATGGATTTGTATTTTGACGTCACACCAGTTTGTGACCCTTAAATATGACGTCATCAGACATGATGCCTTCTTATGACGTCAAAAGGGCAAAAATTGAAGAACAATAATACATGGTAACGTCACAACGTGCACAATTTCAACCAATGACATACTGTGAAAAAAATTCATGTGATGGGAACAATTTTTCTCTAACATTGGCCAAGAGATGCGAAAATTGGCGAAGAATGAAAGAAATTTTATATCGGTGCTCCTTTTTGCATTTCCACATATGAGTTCAACTATTACGGAATAACTGGCGAATTATTGTTTTTTTACAAATATTTTCATCATACGCATGACATAATAGAAACAAATGCCACATATATTAAGATGGCGTTCGTCACGATACATGTAAATGTGAGAAAAATTAAAACTGATAGATGTTCGCGAACTTAACGATGAACTGCCAACGAATGTCAAAATTATAAACGAAGCCTAAAAAGATTGTTTATTTTGTAGTTAGCACCTGATCTGACCCCGGTTTTTAGGAGGGTTCGTGTTGCTCTGTCTTTGGCTTTCTACGTTATGTTTGTAGTCAGTGTTTGTCTTGTGTCTATGTTTGGCCAAACGTTGTATGTTCTTTTTGATTTACGGTTTCTGGCTGCTCCTTTGGTATCTTTGAACTTTACTTAAGAAATTCTTTTACAACAGTCACTCGCGTAGTGTAATATGTAGAAAGCATATACATTTCAAACACGCGGACACTTTCGGAATCAACACTGCACAACAGACAAACTCCTGTAATAAATGAAACACCCAGAGATGCGCATGTAGGGTAATTTATATAAAATAAAAATCTATATAATATGTTAAGAAGAAGCACAGCAAAGGAACAAAACTTACTGAAATTTTCTATCTTAAATTTGTGGTGTTATTAGATATGAACATATTTTATTGTTCAGATACAACTGGCAATGAGATCAAGCACAAGTTATAACAATACTTTGTGACGTCCTCTCACTACCATTTATAACTTAAATTATAACTTAAAGTTTAATGACAGCAAGAACAAAAAAGAAGAAATATAAATTTTAGAGCAGATCTAATACGATAAGAAAAAAATATGAATATCTTTGTGTTTTTCTCTCTTTCACGCTCAATTTCTCCCAGGAACACCCTCATTCTCGCTTTTTCTCAGATATTACATTAATGTCATTTTTGCTTAACTGATAAACTATAAATAAAATAAATGAATGGAAATAAATGATTTCTAAAGAAATTACCCCATAAATTCTTAGAACTAAAAACAGCATACATAGCTTGATCATGATAAGGATAGTAATGGAAAATTTAAAACAAGTTATCACAGGGATAGCCATTGGAACAGACGGGATTGTCTCGTAAATTAAAATGAAAAAAGATCACAATATAAGCTACTGTAATTATAACGTAGTTTATTATGTAAACGATTTAATAGATTTACATTTCTGAATATTTCCAAATAAATGCCAAACTAGGACCGATCTAGAATTTCGTCGTCTCATCTAACCTACCAGATTTGACTCATTCCTGGCCACGACTTTTGTTTATTGGACATAAGTTTTTCGCATGACGGGTGATGCATGCATAGCAGGAGACGCTTACCCTGTCGACGCACCCAATCATACTCCTTACGGAGTTAATGCGATCACGTCCAATTTGTTTCTCGAATTATATATTCCTGGGATTTTATGAGTCTTTAATATCGGTATGCGTCGGTTCTTTGTACTTTACCGAACTATAATAATTCCCTTTAAAATCACTTTTGGTTGCAGTTTTTTGTGGTTTATAACTAGCTTGTTCTACGCTCGAATTATTGAAGGAAAAAATGAAGTATTCGTAAGTGTTAATCGGTGAAATGGAATAACATATTTATCACTATTTTGCAGTGGATATTTTGCTATTTAATGGGATATCACTCAAACCTGTGGGTCATTCAGTGACAACGTTACATATGAGACATAAACACTTTCTGTTGAACCTGTCAATCAATTTTACCAGCCAGTTTCTAAATGCAACGAATCACGACTAGCATGTGAGAGAACTCTGGTTACTATCAGCTGCTTCCTGTAATAGCTTTTCTGAGTTGTCAGAAAGTTTCATCCCACAGCACAACAGTATTCCATATACTGGTATAGCATATGTGAGCTATGTTTCACCGAAACAATACAGATATTATTAATATTTGATGTCCACTTATAGTTATCACTAACCATTATACCAAGATGTCTGTGCTCAGTACATGGATCAAGAAGAGCTGTATCTTGGAAATATAAATCTAAACCAACTGCAGTAGTTTGGTTCCTCTACATGGTCTTCCAAATGTTTAGATTCTACCAGTACTGATAAATTTAAAAACAGAAACCGCGGTCTGCTGGTCAAAATTTAAGAACGGTATTTGCATTCCTTTATTTTAAAGTACAAGTAGTATATCGAAATTCCAGACTCATAAAATCCTTAGGAATACACAATATCGAAAAATGAATTGGACGTGATCGCATGAACTCCACAATGTGTGAGACCGGGTGCGTCGGCAGCGTAAGCGTCTCCTGCTATGCATGCAAATAAATAAAACTGAGTTTTGTTAGGATTAAACATAAATTACAACATATTGGGAGAGCAATATTTATAAAAAATGAAACAAAAGATGCAACAATTCTCTTTCTTCACATTATTTGTTTCATGGCTGAACTTTCCAATAATTCAGCCAAGCAATCACAGTTAAATTAACGGAATGACCAAGTCAACTGTTTCAATTATACAAATTTTCAATATATAAAACATAATCCTGATTATATTCACTACTAGAAAATTTGCCCGTGATATTCCCGTCAATATCTCCACGAAAAACATCATAATTTCACTATAAGCAGTGAAAAATAAGTCGATACAATTGCTGGTAATTTCCTGTGAATATCCCAAGAACACCAGTTATCTGAAAATCCCGTGACTTTGCTCCTGAAAATTGCCATAAAATTTCTTAAGGATGGAAAATCACGGTAGCTAAATTCACCGGATTTTCGTACCAAAACCATGAGATTTCAGGTCATAGCAGTAATCAATTCACTGGAAATTCATCCTACTTTAAAGCCTTGAATTGATCACGTGGAATGCATTTATTTTACTTACCTTGCTCTTCACTCAGTAAATATTCTCCATGTTTTCTGCTTTGTGAAATCATCAAAATTTAAAGTCACAATCAGACATTAAAATTAGGAGATAACTGTATTGTATTTTAAGCTTTGAGGACGTAAATCGTAGATTTTACTGTCGCAAATTGAGT
>JAOXYJ010204857.1:0-10380 GCA_028566555.1 Lithophaga nigra
CGTAATATTAAATCATATGAAGTGACTCATATATAATGAAGGTGATAAACGGTGTCAAGTCTAAAGTACATGATAAAGATGCGTTTAGAGGATGGGGTGCCTTTATCTTTTGATTTTAATAGTATTGGTGGCTTTGCTGCTAAGGTCATCCCCCTCAATATAAGTATCACTGGGTGATCCGCATACATCATTTTAGACATTTATCACCGTAAATTATATGGTACCATTGCTTCAACTGCTTTACAATAAATTACTAAATACAAAAAACAGACTCCAAAAGAATGCTGGGAAAACCTAAAACCTGCACCCCTCAATAATAATATAGAAAAGAGGTGGAGCTACAAATATATTAGTCTGACAGTACAAAACTGATTCCAAAATCTCTTCACTTAACATCTTTATGCAATAATGGAGAATTACAATATTGATGAATTTCCATCTAGTCAAATCCCGACTAAAAAACCAAAATTTGGAGATGAACAAAAGTCCACAGGAGACCAGAACCAATCTAAGGACATTATGTCCAAGTTAGGTCACCTTAGTGACGTTAAACTGAATCTGCAAACGGCACGAGAGGGACTGCAACAATTTAAAACTAATGGCAGATTACCTCCATTTCTCAAAGTGGACATTAACTTTATTCCAAAGATTAGTGAACATAGCAGCAAAGGAAAGCTGAAAGATGTAATCAGGGATCTAAGAACAAAAACTGTCAACTCGGCTAACGAGACAATGCTAAAGGCCGTCAACCAGCAAATTGACAATGTCAATACTGAGATGAATCAAATTGTGGATGAGCATGATGCTAAGATAGGCAACGACATCCATGCCAAAGCGAAGTTCTATGAAGAAACTCAATCTTTAATCAGTGAATATGAGAGTAAACTCTGTGAATTCCAGAAAGGATTACAGGCAAAGAAATTTGAGAAGAGAACAGAGAACAAAAAACCAACCTTTGGAAAGAAAAAGAACTGAAGTTCCATAATTTAATCGGGACATAATAAACTTGAATACTTATAACAATGGATATTATTAATCAACTATAATCACTATATATATTTGTGTGAATCTGTATGCTACATAATGGATTTTAAAGTGGAAATAATTATACATTATGGAAATGAAAATTAGTGCATTTATGTTCCATCTGTAATTAATGTAATAAAATAGCTATTACTACCACCTTAATCTCATGTCAATCATTCAGTGAATATTCTGCGCATGTGTTGTGCTACTATAGTGTTGATAAGTAAGAAAGTTAAACCAATTTATGACCTTGCAATGGGTAGAAGGTTTAATAGAAATCTGGATAAAAGACTGAAAAGTCAATCCAATAATAATAGAAGACATCATGTTAATAAGCAGCATAGAAAACTTAAATCACTTGCAATCAAAGCAAGTAAATATATACTAAACTTGTCCAAATACAAGCTTTCAATATATGAAACAATTCTATTAGGAAAAGGAATGAAATTTATTCCAGTACCTAGAAATTCAAATGTTAAATCTGCGCTAATGCGAGATTTTAATGAATTTGCCAGGAAAATCAGGTGTAAATATCATTACCATAAAACAAATGATGAACCATTGCACCCTCTATACATTAATACTGGGCATACACCTCCAATGGCAAATTCAGTGATTGAAAATTACATAATTGATACAAAGTATGATATATCTCAAATTAATTTGCGTAAATGTAAGGACAACTTAACTAAAGAAGAGCGACTAGCTCTTAGACAACTATCTGCAAACAGTAATTTATGTATCATGAAAAGTGATAAAACTGCCACAACATGCATAATAGATAAAAAGCAGTATATAGATGCTGGTGAAAAACACCTAAATAGTAAATACTACCAATCGATACAAGCTCCAAGCACTGAAATAACACTACAAATTATAGATCGAATGGTCAAACAAATGCATATCAACAATGAAATTGATGATCAAACATACAGATTCTTGTCTGATAATAAAACTTCCAGTCATGGCAATGTCAGATTTCAACCAAAAACACATAAATTAGATGCAAATTATGTTAAGAATATCCAAGAGCAAGGTCACTGCTCCAATTATCCTGACATACAATATAGACCAATAATCAATAAATCAAAGGCACCAACAAAACGAATTGAAAAACTACTTGATCTCATACTGAAGCCCGAATTATTGAAGCAAAGTACATATATACAAGATAGTAAAGACTTCATAAATCGTGTAGAGTCACTTAAATGTAGTAAAAATAGTAAACTAGTATCATATGATATATCTACAATGTATCTTAATGTTCCTATTGAGGACTTAATCAATACTGTCAATGAAGCAATTGATAATATCGATGTGAATAATTATAACTTTAAAATACCAAAAAAATCTGATCTTAAAATATTTGCAAAATTGTGCCTAGAAAATAATGAATTTGAATTTAATGGTAAATTCTATAGACAAACAATTGGTGCCCCGATGGGAGGAATTTTTTCGCCCATTTGCACAGATTTGCACCTCAATAAAATTTTAAAGAAAATATTGAGGGCCTATAAGCATAGGGAGAAAATTGTATTACACTGTCAATATAGAGATGACGGGTATTTATGCATTGAAACAAATAATATACGTGACATATTAGAATTCTTTGAAATTGCCAATGGAATTCATCCTCTACTTAAATTTACATTTGAAATATCTGACACATGTATCACATATTTAGATACTGAAGTGTATAAAGGTAATAGATTCAGATCCTCAAATATTCTTGACATCAGGACTCATATCAAAGATACTGAAACTTTTCAGTACTTACCAAGAGATAGTGCCCACCCTAGGCACACATTTAAAAGTATTGTGGCTGGAGAAGCTACACGACACATAAGAATAAATAATAATAAAGAGGATATTGATTATTACCTAAGAAATTTTGAAAATAAATTAGTAGAAAGAGGCTATAATAGAGAAGACGTACATAATACTATTGTACAAACAATGCAAAATTCAAACAGACAATCTCTCCTTGTCAATAGAAAAAATAAAAAGGATATTCCTTTAACTTTAATTACCAAATATAACCCTAGAATTAAAAATCTAGGTAGAATCATCAAAAAACACTGGCATAAGATATTAAAAGACAATCAGTGCAAAATGATATTCACGAGAGAACCAATTATTGCATACAAGCGAAATAAAAATTTGAAAGAAACTTTCAAATATTAATATTAAAATGAGGACTTCTGATGAGTGGTCTCATGCTTAATACTTGTATGCTCTTAATTAGCAAAATATCCACGAAACACCGTAATATTAAATCATATGAAGTGACTCATATATAATGAAGGTGATAAACGGTGTCAAGTCTAAAGTACATGATAAAAATGCGTTTAGAGGATGGGGTGCCTTTATCTTTTGATTTTAATAGGAGTGAATGGAGGATTAACATCCCTGCTTCTGATTTTGTTATGGATTTCTGCAGAACATAGATAGAAATCAGAGCCTTTTACAATATAGACACATTCACTCAATCATACATACATACGCAATCTCATATATACACATACACACATCCAATCTAAAACAACACTCTCCAATACATATGCATCCTCATACATACACACATATACCTCCTCACACATACACAAACTCACATATATACATACACTCGCACATACAAATTCACACACATACGTACATACACATACTGGCTCACATATACACAGACGCATATACTCATACACATCCAAATATACACTATCATATATACACACATTCGCAGGCATATACACACTCCATACTAACACTCAGATACACATACACACTCACATACATACAAATAACCATACATACACACATATTCCCATACTCACGTACAAACAGTCAATCATACACACATCCCCACATTCGTATGCCCAATCTCAAATATACACACATTCTCAACCATAAACTCTCACAAGTACACATACGCACATCACATACATAAACATAACCATAGGTAAACACATAGTCACACACATACCCACTCACAGTCTCAGATATACACAACTAGCAAGCATACACACATATACACTCTTACAAATACAGATACACAATCACCAGCTCACACATACACACTACCACTCACTCACTCACTCACAAATAGACACACATTCACATGCATGCACACCCTCTTCCAAATACACGTATACACCTAATCACAGGTACAAACACACAAAATGATACGTTTACACGAGTTTTTGTGTAATAATGTGAGTATATGTGTGGGAGTATCTAGGTGTCGATTTTTGAGTAAGTGTATCTGTAAATGCTTGTATATTTAAGCAAGTTAATGCGTGTGTACCTGTGAGTTTGGGTATGTGTTTGTGTGCTAGTGTGTGCATGTGTAAAATAATTCCGGTAAGCACACACATACACGTTTTACACGAGTTGTTTTGTGTAATGGTGTGTGTATATATGTGAGAGTATGTGTTTATTTGTGATTACTTTTATCTAGGTAAGTGTATCTGTAAACAAGTTAATGTGTTTGTACCTGTGATTTTGGGTATGTATGTGTGTATTTATAAGAGTGTGTATGTTTGTTTGACTGTATGCGTGCAAGTATGTGTAGGGGTAAAAAAATTGTGGTTAGTGTGTGTATGTGTGAGAGTTTGTAAATGTCTATTTGTAAGTAAGTGTATTGTGTAAGTGTGTGTATCTATAAGCAAGTTAATGTGTGTGTACCTGTGAGTTTGGGTTTGTGTGAGAATGTTTGTGAGTGTATGTGTGTGTGTGTGTAGAATAATTCCGGTAAAAATACAGGTACACACACACACACTCATACATGCTTACACGAGTTAGTGTCTATTTGTGAGTAAGTGCATCTGTGCAAGTGCCTGTATCTTTAAGCAAGTTAATGTGTGTACCTGTGAGCTAGAAACTGAGGGCAGAGGGGCACACATTTTTGAAAAGGAGCACTTTAGCGCAGTTTCTCAACTAAAAGGGGCAAATATTATAAAGTGGTGCTATGTAAATATGAACAAATGCTAATAAATGACCTGTTATAGGTACTTTGGTATTACTTTCTTTTGGTAGACTACAAATTGCATTAAGAAAGTATGTGTTTACTGTACTTTTCTGCCAGATATTCAAACTGCAGTGGGGTGCTCAAAGAGTGCAGAGGGGCACACAAGGAGGGCAAAGGGGCACACCAGGAGGGCAGAGGGGAGCTGTGCCCCTCTATTTTGGGCTAGCTAGGACACTGGTATATTTACAGGTTAAATAGATTTTTTTTATTTTTCATCCAATTTTGATACAATTTTTCTCAATGGATTCCTCTTCTTCAGGAGCTTACTGTAGTAATTCAACAGATATGTAGCTCTATGGTTTTTAAGGTATCAGGGGTTGAAATGGGCAAATGCCCAAAATGGCAACCAGGTCAAAGGGACAGAAATGAATTTGTCTAGTCTATGTCATTTAATGGGTCCAGCAAATTAATGTGTCAATCACAAAACTGTGTCCCCACTCACTTTTGATATAAACTTGTTCAGGTTTTCCTTGTTGACATGCTGTGGTGGTATCATGCTGCATTCAGCATAGCCCTTTATTATCAGATATATAATTCATAATTGTTCAGTTGGAAGAGTCTTGACTAATTCATGCTACATTTGAGAAATGCAACCATCTTTTGTGGAGATTTATATCCTCATCCCTTTACAAGTACTATACAGATGGTTTACTTTGGAAAACAATGCATTTTTGGTTAAATTTTACGTTTTATACAGCAGATTATACATAGTAACATTCACAGCTTACATGTATATGTAAAATGTACCAATTAAAATCACTGAATGTGGCCTTATATACGTGATATACTTAGTGTATAAAACCTAAATAAGGCCAAATAAACATACTAAAATAATTATGTGGTGCCGGTTACATGCTGTCGAAATTGTAGGGTTGATCGGTCAGAACTTTTATTATATTTTTACATATGATACAAATTACTTATTAAAAAGTATCAGTTAAATGCTGTAGAGTTTGGGGTAAAAACTAGAGAAGGGCATGTAACCAGAACCACACCTTGTATTTCATATGACCTAACTAATATCACTACTTATCTGAAACGTGAAACATCAATATTATTTCACTGCAAAATGGTTTCAACTCCATTCATAGACATTGTATGCTCACAAAAGCACAGAATTAATTTACATATATAAGCATTTAAATGCTGTACATTTTTTTTTCAGGCTTCTGAAAATAAACTTCTGAAAACATTCCCTGATGTCAAAATCAAACCAGAAAAAGTCACTTCAGCTACCAATGCAGCCAGGAAATCATCTAGACCAGGATATACTCTGTGTTATAATGTAATAGCAGGTGTTTTTTCAACTACTGAATTGGCAAATTCTAGAGGACAAGGCTTGACAAAACCGAAGGCTGGAGATCTCCGCCCAACATTGGATAAAGACAAGTGTTCAGCTATTAAAGGTATACCTTTTTCATCTGATGCTCAACTACCATAGTACAGTTTACTTGCCATTCTAAAGTCTTACATAATGACCTATAAATGATGCTATTTATTATACACATAACTGAATAAAAAAATACAGACATTCTGTACTCTGTAAAGGAACAGTAGCATTTATTTGTATTGAGTGAGTCATGAAAAAAAGGTTTTCTGTTTCCCAACCCAAAGTACGATGCAGTAATTTATTTCGTTTTCCTTCAAAAAGCAAAACATTAGATTAAGGCCTAAGATATGGCGAATTAAAATTAATTTTTAGATTCTCATCCTCCTCCATTTGGGACGGGAGGGAGAGATTTGTAATTTATAATTTATTTTTCATAGCATTGCTTTCAACCAGAAGTTAACACTTATGATTTTAAATGAAACTCGAAGAAGGTAAAGGCACAAATGGAAATAAGGAAATTTTTATAATCGTAATAAATTATTGAGAATTATTAATGAGAATCTAAAAATTAATTTTCTTTGGCCTAAAGGGCAAAGTGCTGATGATATTTTTCAGTCTAACCAGATTTTAGCTGGTTCCTGAGGTCAAAGCAAATCAAATTTTTATACATGTATACAAATCAGTAGCATAACCTTTTTTTATGAAAAATGCAGCAACATTTCTTCCTTTGAAATAATGCTTTAGTGTGCTAGCATTGTGAAAATCCAGTTCAGGGTGCTGATATAGTACAAAGCAGTGTCACCTCTTCACATTAAAAAAATAATTTGTATTGTCCATAACCTGATAAATCACTTGGCATAAAACAATAATCACTCGCACTTCTTTTCAGAATACACAATGCGATGGTGTAGAAAGAATGAGATACAGGTTCCATCTGACACAGATATGAATAATGCTTTTACGGAGCAGGTGTCATATTCACGGAAAAAATTGAAGAAAACAGTTGGGTGAACGAAGTGAATAGTTCTGAGGCACTAACAGAAACAACTAGACTGAACATTCTGTATTATTAGTTAAAAAGAGAATTAAACTATCCTTTTCAAGTCTTGTTTCTTCTGATAGAATGTATATGTTTTTGGTGAATATAGGGTATCCAAATCACAAAGATTAGGAAAGTCCAGATTTAAATAAAAGAAAAAGCAACAAACAAAAGCTTGGACAACACCATAATCCCACAATGCAGAGTGAAACAAGGTGTTTTGGAAAGGTTTTAATCTCCAGCTTGATAAATTGCATCTGTCATGAAGTTCCCTGTAGAAGTAATATGGTGGTGTATTTGTAAATGTCATTTTCAGAGGAGGATTAAAATGTTTAATATATGCTGCAATTTTTTTCCCCAAAAACATTTTTCACCCCAAAAACTCTTTATACATCAGGTTTTGAATTTACGCCTGGATCTGGGTTTACGCCAGGATTGGATTTACGCCTGGTTTGACTTACGCCTGGTTTGTAATTACGCCTTGATTTACTCCTGGTATAAAACCAGTTGAACTCATTTACATATTACGCCTCAATTTACGCCTGGTTTCCACCTTATTTGACGCCTGGTTCTTCAATATGTATGCAGTGTTAGTTTACGCCTGGATTTTTTATAATATTACGCCTGGTTTACGTGGAGTTTACGGGTGGCATATTTCATACAGGTACATATAATGAAAAAATCCATTTCACATAATTTCAGATATCCCTCTCATGTACATATTTTTATTCATATTCCATTCAAGTTTCATAATGTCATCTCAATTTTACTTCATTTCATATAGTTGTTAACTCTGTACCGTCATATGTGTCCATTCTTGAAAATTACAGCAAAGACAAATATATACAACATTCATTGGCCATATTGTTTCTTGTAGAGAGTTGAGGAGGAGCAGCTGATTTTATCAGGCGCAGAAGATCAGACGGTAAGAGAAGCATAGATATAAGTAACAATTCCATTTCACATTATCTGAGAAATGACTGTCCTTTAACTTTGGCGAGCTGGGTATACTACTTTAATATGTACGTATTTTCATTGAAATCTCCTTAAATTTTATACTGCGATATTTTCATATCAATTTCATTTCAGTTCATATTGTTCATAATTATATATCGTCTTATGTTGTGTCCATTGTTGCAATAAGAACAAATCAAAGTAAACAGAACATTCATTTGCCATACTGTTTTTTGTAGCAGCAGCAGCAGGACAATACAAAGGAGAAGGAGAAGAAGAAGCGGAAGAGGAGTCAGGAGAAGGTTTGTATGTCTCATCTTATAATGAAACTTCAAGTGCTTCACGTGTGGGTCTTACTTATAGGAAACAATTCACCTAACTACATGTAGCACTCCACATTGGGACAGGTCACACTCGAAGTGTAAGATGTAACACGTCACCAGGATTCGGAACGGATAATAAATCAAGATGGCTATCTGAGAGGGCCAAAAGATTTTACAAGGAAACGCGTTTTCTTTGAAAACGACAGCAAGAACGTCGTAATAAGAATGGATCCCGCAGTAAAGATGGTATTGGACAACAATTATTTGGCCTATTTACACTTCGGAAATATGGCCTCATTTAATATTCCTTTAGTACTCAAACATATCATCCTAGTTCAATTCATTTCATAATGTGATACAAATTCCATTTCATTTCATATTGTTGCTAACTCTGTATCATCACAAAGTGTCTATCACTAAATGGGGTAATCGGAAAAAGAAACCTACATATAATGAAAAAATCCATTTCACATAATATCAAATATCCCTCTCATGTACATATTTTTATTCATATTCCATTCAAGTTTCATAATGTCATCTCAATTTCAATTCATTTCATATAGTTGTTAACTCTGTACCGTCATATGTGTCCATTCTTGCAATTACAGCAAAGACAAATATATACAACATTCATTGGCCATATTGTTTCTTGTAGAGAGCTGAGGAGGAGCAGCCAATTTTAACAGGCGCAGAAGGTCAGACGGTACGAGAAGCGTAGATTTAAGTAACAATTCCATTCCACATTATATCCAAAATGACTGTCCTTTAAATTTAGTGACTTGGGTATACTACTTTAATCTGTACGTGTTTTCATTTAAATCTCCTTCCATTTCATACTGTGATATTTTCATATCAATTTCATGTTAACTCATATTGTTCATTAATATATATCCTCATATGTTGTGTCCATTGTTGCAATAAGAACAAATCAAAATAAACAGAACATTCATTTGCCATACTGTTTTTTGTAGCAGCAGCAGCAGGACAATACAAAGGAGAAGAAGAAGAAGAAGAAGAGGAGTCAGGAGAAGGTTTGTATGTCTCATCTTATAATGAATCTGCAAATGCTTCACGTGTGGGCCTTATTAAGAGGAAACAATTCACCTGACTACATTTAGCACTTCACATTGGGACAGGTCACACTCGGAGTGTAAGATGTAACACGTCACCAGGATTATGAACGGATAAAAATTCAAGATGGCTTTCTGAGAGGGCCAAAAGATTTTACATGGAAACGCGTTTTCTTTGAAAACGACAGCAAGAACGTCGTGATAAGAATTGATCCCGCAGTAAAGATAGTATTGGACAACAATTTTTTGGCCTATTTACACCTTTGAAATATGGCCTCATTTAATTTTCCTTTAGTACTCAAACATATCATCACAGTTCATTCCATTTCATAATGTGATACAAATTTCATTTCATTTCATATTTTTGCTAACTCTGTATCATCACAAAGTGTCTATCACTAAATGTGGAAATCGGGAAAAGAAACCTATATATAAGGAAAAAATCCATTTCACATAATATCAAATTGCCCTCTCATGTACATATTTTCATTCATATTTCATTAAAGTTTCATCATGTCACCTCAATTTCACTCAATGTCATATAGTTGTTAACTCTGTACCGTCATATGTGTCCATTCTTGCAATTACAGCAAAGACAAATATATACAACATTC
>JAOXYJ010204968.1:0-10380 GCA_028566555.1 Lithophaga nigra
ATTTCAAATAACGTAACAATGGACTTTATAGGCAAAACCGGCAACTATCAACATGACAGGAAACCTATCCATACCAATACAGATTTCCGGATGGCAAATCTATTATGCAGCATCACTAAAAATTTTGTTTGGGCATATTTGATAATGGGTCTACTCACAACAAGCTCCAGTAAACCTCTGGTTTAGTTAACCAACAGACTACCAGTAGTGACTACCTGTCCGCACAAAATTAAGTGGGACTCTCCTGTCGTAGTTTCCAATCTAACGGATGTTAAAATGAGACACCACGATGATGGGTGTGTTTAACGTCCTCCATAACCTTGCGGTTCTCTGTCGGACGGTTGAGACACCATTCATTATGATCTCCTTAAAAGGATGTGGAGGAAAGCGTCATAAACGAAAAAAATGATTAACTTATTCTTATCCTTATCAATATGAGTATCGTCATCCCTTCAAAGTCGAAAAATAGAGTTACGGTAACTGATTATGTTAACGTACTACAGATAGACTGCAAAAAGTACTGTAAATTTGGCAGTTTTAATGCGAATCTTATACATAAATTTATTAAAGCGACGCAGGCAGAACTCCAAATATACATCGCTAGAGTTTTAGTTAATGCAACATACTCGCATTTTTTCGCATTAATAAAAACATCACATTAATTTCTAAATTTACAGTAATTTGATAAATGAACTGCTTTAAAATCCGTTAGAAATATTTTTAATAACATTTGAGCTATATCTAAAAATACAAGCGTTCTGAGAGTATTGCTGGAGAAATACAATGTCGCCTACCGGTATCACATACTCAGATACTTATCTGTAGGTAACACTCTAAGGTAACCTGATTGTTATTTGTTAATTAAAGGTGTCATTAATGGACAATAAACAATGATTATTTATTACCCAGACATGTGCCACTTCACTAGTCTTACAGTGAAATTTGGATTAACTCCCCTTGAAATAGACAGATGGCGTTTAAATGGAAAAACGTGAATTATCAGAATTGAATGAAAAGTGAAAATATCGCGGCGAAAATGGGCGCCCCGCTCTAGTTATTTGATGTCTGAGTATATGTAGTGATTACAACCTAACAAGAATTTTGGACAACATCCTGATCATATCGATTTTTTTTATGTATACAAACTTGGAGAGTAATGTTGACACAGCATTTGATTGTTTGAATTTGCCATTATCACGTTTGTTTTATGTACCTCTTCGTCCATGGGAGCCAGTCCATCAGATGTTGCATCTTCTGATTTTGTTGCCTCTAAACAGAATTTCATCAGAGCTTTCATGTCCTTCGGCATTCTTCCTTCGTTACCATCGCCACTTGCCATATTGTTTATTATTTTAACTTAAAATATCCTGTATTTATAGTTCCTGTTAAGAATGAAAAGGCTTAGGCTCCAATCTAAACGGATAAATGTAATACTTTCCGTTTTTTTTGTTTTAGACTACTTATTTATAATTGTACTACTGACACTTCCACCTTAAAATTCTAATTTAAATTTAACGATACGATGGACGTTCTTCGACAAATTTCTCTGAAAATGAGATATATTGGGACTAATCTTCTACTTTATACATTCGTGAATAAAAAAGAAGTTTGTAGAATATTCGTCAACATTCTCACATGTAACTTCCTTCTTTGTTTCTAAAATTAGTTTGGAAGTTTCCGGAATGAATAAAAGATCTAAATTGAAACCAACAGTCCCGACCTTGATGACACAATAGCTGCCCCCTTCTTTATATTTTTGAAAAAGAATAGACGAGTTTTCAATTAGTGCATTTTCCCAGAAAATTTTGACGTCACAATACAGATTTTTAAACGTTACAATGTTCAACGACGCGATTTGAACCGAATGGTGGGAAATTGGTCTATGGTAACATGTAACATATATAATCTGAACTACTATAAAGAAAAGGATCAGACTTTTATTTTCTTTCCTGTTTTGACTCACCGTAAGACTTCAGTGACATTATTTGCCTGTATCATACTCTGAAGAGGTGCCAGTTTTTAAAGAATATCAATTAAAATAATGTTGTCGTAGAATTGTAAAATCTATAAGATATTATCGGTACACAAGAATTTTAATAAAAAGGTTTAAAGTATTAGTAATGTTTTGAACAACTAATAACATAATCAATTAAAGATAAAGTGAAATATTTAAATGATCTTAAATGTTTGGACGGGTAAGTTAAAGTGTATTTTATCATTTTATAGTGAACAATTTTTAAGATTTATTCATACTTTGATACGATAGACTTCATATTTAGTAATTTTTGTATTTTTATATGAAAAAAAACCAAACATATTTAACATGTTTAAGAACGATTCAAAACAGAATATATATACACGTGTAATTTATATGTCTCTGTTCAAAATTAGAATGAAATATGACCGATGTAAATAAATTAAATCTTAGCCAGATCTGTATCTGTATCTGTAAGTTATCTTCTGGCAGCTAATTAGGAACACCTCCTTTTTGACCAGGAGTAAGGAATGATAGCTGTAGTTATACACTATGTACCAACCTCAACAAGGGGATAACCATTTGATTTTCGGGGGAGGGGGCAAATTTTTGTGGGTCAAATGATTTATTTTCAACTTTTTCGTCGTTTAATTTTTTTTTCAACGAAGCCGAGTTATGATCTGAGTGCAGATGGAGGGAAATGAGGCCAATAAATTATATTTTCTTCATTGCAAGGATCAAGTTTTTTATTTTCATGGAAATCAGGATCAAAATATTTATTCACAAAATTTTCCTAGCATTTCCTCCCCAGAAAATCAAATGATCATCCCCTAAGAAACATTTTTCCTTTATGAATTATTGCTTACAGTATATGCACATCATATTTTTAAAGTTCAAACGACATTACTACTATCCAATTAAGAGAAGTAAAACTCAAACTCCTATTTAATTACAATACAAACAAACTTTCAAATCTGATTATAACCTCAACTAATCTAATTATTATCTCACAAAGTTTACAACTTAATTGGTACAAGTATCAACAAAAGAACTCAATTATAAATATCAAAACATCTTAAGTAAATTTCTCACTTAATACTTGTAATAACAAAGCATTGCTGGATGGACAGACTTATCTCAAAAGGTATAAAAGTCGTCGTAAAGTCTGATAATCCAATTACTCTACAATCTGTCCTTGATATCTACTGGTATTAAATAAGTCTGTGCCTAACATATCATTGTTATTCATTCAGAAGTACGAGTTTAAGTTATTGTTTAAGGTAAGAATATTAGATTTTATTTTATCCTGAAATTTGCTGTTTCTTCCTTTAGGAATGTCACAAAATATATACATATATTACATTTTTATGACGGATTATCTTCTCAATTACTTTTTCGTCAAAAAAAAAAAATAAATAAATAAAATTTCTATATTTACAAATAAAATAGATAGGAGAAATATTTTCATAAGTTTATGTTCATGATGTTATTGTATTCTTTCATTGAAAATATGGCTATGAAATTGATTCAAAGTTTATTGGATAATGTTAGAATTTATAAAAATATACCGTAAAATTAGATGTTTATAAACTGACACTTTATTTTTACATATTGCAATTTACAAAATAAAGAAAAAAATCCCTATTGTTCATATTTATGATGTACTAATGCATTCCACATTTAATTTGCAGCCTAGAACGATGAACAGTGAACCAATAGTAAAATATAACCAGACCAAGAAGATCAACATGAAGAAAGAAAAATACACTGCACCATCTGTTGTAGCAGTAAATAATAGTAATAGCAGTGGCGCAAAGAAAAGTGAGATGGTAGCATTGTTCATGGACACTTGCTCGACGACTTCCGGTAGCTGTGTACAGAATTATCTGCTGGGTCCTTCGGACACTTACTCAACTTCATCAAGTTGCGGACACCATGGTCTGTTCAATCCAATGTCAGATAGCTCTTCTTTTACCAGTTCTATTCAGAGTCAGTGGGTTCTGCCACCTTATACTGCTATAGACTACAACAAACACTATATGAATGTACCCGTATACAAACATGACAAACCAACGGTAAGTTACTTATGCTTTTTATGTTTGAAGTACTTCACATTTTAAAAAATTACTGTACTTTGTTCCTAAGCGGAAACAGCAGCTATTAACATATCGATTATTACCGACAATATGGCTATGTGTAATTTTAAGAAATGTTTATAATGGCCTAACTTTCTCACGGGGTGGAAAATTATTGTACATTTATTTGGCCCTATTGGCGTCATTTATCTTTTCTGAGACGTAACACTGAATGATTCTTCTTAGTTAACAATAAGATTATATATATATATTTAAAATCTGAAAATATCAATTGTTTTTCATTTGTGGGGGACTTTCATTTCCTTTTGGCAAAATTCTTTGAATATCATGTCTTAATCATTGCTGTCTGACAGTTCTATTGGATATGCATAGTGTTTGAAGTTCACCTCCTTCTAACCTGTTTTGTTTCATCGTTTTGCTATAGCTTAAGGATATGTCTATATTTTGCGAAGTATTTTTTTCGTAATTTTTACTTTTTTTAACTGTTTTTTTCAGACTATACAGATTAATACAGTAGAACGAACTACCAGGAAAAGTGTATGGTTAGGCCTTATTTTTGGATTTTCAATTTTTTTGCTGATTGTGCTTGGTGCTGTGATTGCTTATGGTTTGGAACAAGGAATTCTATGAAGATGAAGATTTTGGATCAAACAGAACGGTAACAAGAGTTCAGCAAAGGCTTCAAGAGAATCGCCACGACAAAAACAAGAACGATACACGAGGAGGATCAAGGGTTTCAGAGAGAGACCTCTAGTGTCAGATAATGCCAACATGGTGTTGAAGTTGAACGAAAGTGTATTCGGACGATGTTTTTTGGTGCATTGAAATAAAAAATATGACATAGTGATGACAAAAGCTTTGTCATCCTAACTACGAAAGACATCTGGTATAACATATGGATATGAGTGTTGATTATTCAAAGCATATATAATTTGTATATAATTTTATTATTTATTTGCATCCTAAATGCTTAATTTATTATTATTTAATTTAATTAAATTTTTATATTTTTGAGAGTCTTGTTCTTTTTGGTCCTTATACAAATATAATTAACTGTAAACATTAAGGTTATGCTATTAATGTCGAATACAACATTTACTGAGTGAAGGGGAAATTTAATTATCTGATAGTATACATAGGCGGATTTAGAGGGGCGGGCCCCTCTTTTCAATAAAAAAGTTGGGTTTTTTTTTGTACACTTTTTAAGATTTCTGACAACCGCCCCCTTTACAGGCAAAATTCTCCAGTGGGCCTCCCTTTTTTTAAAATTCTGGATCTGCCACTGGTATATATTGATATACCTGTACTTGGAAATCAAAACTACACCTACGGTATGGATTGCCAAAATCTACAAGTGATTTTAGAACTCCGGTCACCAGAAGGCAAGAACAACTGGATAACACACAAATAATGTGAGGAAAATACTGATATTTTAAACTCTTTAATTTTAGCTCCTTTCAGTATACACATAATAGATTATTATTATTCTGCATTCGATGAAAATTTGAATATGTGTACAGAGTATTCATACAGAACCCTTTAGCAGATGTCGTTGTTTCACCCTTCTCTAGTCATATGAAAATGTGGCCATTTTGAGTCAGCAAGCAAAATAAAATAAGTCCCTTTTTACGGCTGCAGTGTGGATGATTTAATCTGGCTTTACCTGTTTAACTTGCAGATAAAGTGATGCTAATAAACAGACCACCCCTTTGAAGTACTTGTCTTTCTTTAAAACCCGTAAATTCTATTGTACAATGTATTGTAATTTTTGGGAAGTTTCAAAGTTAACTACTTCAACCAGAGTCTCTCAAAGGACACAGCAAATATGCCAAAATAATCGCCATTTCAAAAATATAGGCCTCTCAAGCATTTGAAATAAATGGTTAGTTTATTTTTTTATCTTTTATTTTTTTGCTGATAATAGGTTCAACACCATGCTGACAATAGAAAAGTAGATACTAACCCGAGATATGGATCCATATGTATCAAACGGCAAACCCAAAATTAAACAAAGGGAAATCCCACAGTCCTAAAAGAGTGAAACCAGATGCCAATCGGTTATATAGGAGGGACAACCTGATTAGTAACTCTAGGTATACAAGCATCTGAGTATCAGTGTCCATGAAAAAATATTAAAATATGCATATCTCGATATTGATGATAAAAAATGTTGTTAGAAGTGTTTATTCTTAATCAAATCTCGGTTAAATTACTGAAATTCCATTATTTAAATGAAGTGAAACAGAGCTTAGTACTTTCCAGCATCTTCTAGCTGGTATATGGTATACCTGAAGATGATAGTTGGAATTCGTTCCATTGTATAACGAACTGTCAATAATATAATTAACAAAAATTCTAATACAGTCAGTCACTGCTCAGCTTACGAAACTGCCAACATACTGTTAACAAATTATTAAACATTTATTTTTATTCCCATAGAAACCTGGTTAAAGATTGTGAAAACACTGAAAACAATGCATGAACACATCAATGATTGCATTAAAAATCTTCTACATAAACATTACATCATGGGGTGTCACAAACAGGATAATGAGGTAATACCAAATCCAACAGTTAATGGGACAAAATCAAACAAGTTTTTATTTCTGTATCATACTTCGGCATCAGAGGAGTCGAGGAATGGCGTAGGTGTTTCGGAATAACTGGTTGTTCAAAGTGCTATTTCTACACTAACTTTCCACTAATCTTTCTAATTTAGAAACGGAATGATTTTTGTCCACACTAATCTTTCTATATTGAGAACTGATTGATTTTCGCACCCATTAATATTTCTTGTTTAAGAACAGAATGATCTGCTACCCCCACTTATCGCGAAGCGGAGACATATTCTGAACAAAATGTACAAATTTAGAAAATCGTCAAATCGACCTAAAACTCCACAAACCATGATTTTATGAAAAAAATAAGATATTGAGATTTCAAAAACACATTCGTTAGTCAAAACTACGACAGTACATGTAGTTATGTCAACACAACCCATTTTTACGCCATATAATAGTTCATCCGATTATCACATGAAGATCTTCTTAGAAACGACTATTACAGCTGAAGCTTACATATCCATAAATGTTCAATGGAAAGTACTTTAACAAAACCGTTTTTTATGCCGATCGGACTTCCGAGACGGCCGTCACCGTGGAACATAGTATAACACTGGACCCTAAGGGATATACACTTGAAGGCCTTCTTGTTGGAAGTGACTACCACAGTTGAAGCTGAACATGTCCATAAACGTTCATTGGATGATCGTCTACCAAATGTTGATCGGAAGTCAATGATGACCTCCACCCTGGAACATAATTTCCCTATGGGAATCAACTATGACAGCTGAAGCTACAAATGTCCATGAATGTTCATTGGAAGATCCTTTACCAAAGTATGTTTATGATGACCTCCACCGTGGAACATAGTTTAACATTTGACCCAATGGGAAATACACTTTAAGATGTTCTTCTTGGAAATGACAATGACAGTTGAAGCTGAACATGTCCATAAATGTTCATTGGAAGGTCCTTTACCAAAACTTATTTTTTTTATGCTAATTGGAGTTCCAAGATGGCCGCCACCGTGGAAATAGTTTAATATTGGGCGGAATGGGAAATACACTTGAAGATCTGCTTCGCGGAAGCGACTACGCCAGTTGAAGGGAAACATATCCGTAAATGTTCATTGAAAGATTCTCTGCTAAAACGATGTTTTTGATGCCAATTGGAATTCTGAGATGGCCACAACCGAGGAACATAGTTTAACACTGCACCCAATGGGAAATCCACTTAAAGATTTTCTTTGAAACAGTTGTTGCAGCTTCAAACATGTCCATGAATGTTCATGGGAAGATTCTTTACCAAAACCGTGTTTTTATGCCGATTTGAATTCCAAGAAGGTCGCTACGGTGGATCATACTTTAACATTGAACCCTATGGAAAATACACTTGAAGGTCTTCTTGGAAATGACTTAGAATTGGTCAGTTTAGTTTGCTCTTGTTAAAAGAAGTTGCAGAAGTTACTTAAAGTTGGATCTATTCCTGGACCGGTAAATCTTGTCACCTTGCAGCAAAAATACTGAAGATGAATGGTAAACTAGATAATGTCATCAAAATATTTTTACCGAGGTATACTTATACACACTTATTCAGCCGGTCACGCTAAAATTCTGTATTTAACTGCCCTAGCTGTTGTTAGAACTAATAATTTACTAACAAAGAGATGCTATCTTAAATGGTTCGGGAACTTTGGACACCTTCGGAAACTTCAGTTAAGCCCTTATATTTCAACGAAGGACTTTCCATTTCAAACAATTATGGCTATCCTGAACTGCAACAGTAAGAGTAATGATGATTTTACTCGTTACAAAATTACAGTAACACTTAAAATGCAGAAATGAAGAAATTTTTATGCGCCTGTAATTGTTTCATTTAATTAGTCAATAGTTTAGCTATTAGTTTGACTTTCTAATTGCTTTAAGCAAAGGACAAAGAATAGACACTAATTTGTGTTCACCCGATACACAAGAAAACATAATTTCATTACTGAAGTTATTGCTAACGTGTAAGGTCTCTATCAAGCACCGCGCTATTCCTCCCCAGCGAGTATCGATGCAGACATTATTTATATAATAGCTTTATAGCAATTTTACAATTGTCTAAAATTTAAAAACATGCACGAAATTTAAGGTTTATCTCTCTAATGCAAAGGTACATGTATTCCGAGACGGTTTTTGTCATTCTGCAGCAATTGTTGTGTTGTGATTTTCCAGAGGCTTTGGCTTTTATCACATCTGACATTATTGGACACTATTTGTTTGAATGCGCATAGTAGGCACAAAATTAATTTCGGTATCTGTGATTGTTTATTATAGGATATGAATGCATCAGTTTTCGCCTATTGTATTCACAGTTGTATCCTGATTTTTCTGTGTTTACACTTAAGTGGTTTCATGTGAATGGTTGTGGATTCATCGAAATATTTCAGTTAATAAGTACAGTCAAATTACACTCAGCACAACAATAATAAATACCACAGAAATTTTAGGGGTAAGATAAAGTCACATGATAAGCTGGCAACTGAAAATCATATCGTTACTTACATCAGATTGGATTGTTAGGATTTATCCTCAACTTTGTCGGCAATTCTTCAACTACATAATGTCAGTCAGGAAAACTCTAGAAATGTAACAGCTGAATCGGTGAAACCCCTGACCCTGGATAACACTCGCAGCGGGGCGATCAGGACCAGGACCCGCGAAAGCAGTGTTAGGCTCGTGGTTACGACTCACCGACCTTAACCACTGGGCTACTGAGACTCCTATTTCTAGTATGAGGAATCTACGTATATAAACGTATTATATTAACAAATATAGATATAAATAATGTGATACATACCAGAGGTATGCTCTAGACGTTATGCAGCTTCAAATAAATACTATCGAATATCGTTCAAACGTCCCCTAAGGAGGGTTTTTGTCTCCTGCACGGAATTTTATTGTAAACAACTTTTTAAAAATAAACTTATATTAGAAGCGCACAAAATTCTCATAGATAAACATGGAAATTCACTTTAATAATTGAATTACTGCAACTACGTAAATTGTCGTAATTAAAAACAATAATTTGATTGAAAAATCTGTTACATTTTTATGAGTTTAAACTGCAGAATGAATAATCTGTATTCCCAAAAGGCAATTATGTCGGTTATATAATTTGTATCACTGGTTCATATTAGTATATCAACTAACTGAAACAGAAATGTTTTAACGGGGATACACATCTACGTATGTTTTGAATTACTCTATCTTGTTATCAAGTGGTGTAACAGGCTAATATTTTAGCTTGAATGTTGATTAATCACATTTAATAAATAGCTTCTTTGCACCAAACCACAGTGGTTATTGTTCTCTACTTCCAAGCCAGGAGTTAATAAAAGAAGAATCAGCTTATTCTGAAGTGAATGAAAGCGGGTCAGGGGATGTGTGGGGGTATGGGGCTTCTTCTTTGAAACCACTTACTACCTAGATGGAACAAATTAGACAAAAATGGTCAGGAGATCCTGTATGAACAGATGAACGTTTAGTTTTTTGTTTCGATCAGAAATCCAACGTATAAGCCAGCGCGAATAACGTGCTTGGATTAACTGAAATTTCAAAGATCTATACAGCCAATATAATAATTGTAGAACATGAATGATCCTTAGGTGAATTACGTGTATACTAAAATGTTATTAATTAACTAGATTATATTGACTTAAATATAGCTAAAACGGTCTTTGCAATACGAAAATCTCCACTAGGCC
>JAOXYJ010205075.1:0-10380 GCA_028566555.1 Lithophaga nigra
CCTCAAATTGTTGGATTATTCTATCTGTTGGTATTTATGTTTCATTTAACTTAGGATAAACAAATCTACGTTTTAATACATATTAAAACCAAAGAACTTGAGTCTTTTTCACATTCTCCCAATGCTCAGTTTACATTTTCATATATACCACCAATCAGGAAGAACGGTGCATTGGATACTGATATATTGACAGTATAATATTTATTTCGCAAGTGATCAAGCTTCATGATCAAACAACCTTAGTGTCGCCTGTCAAAGGACGAGGGTCATTAAGGGCCTAAATCGGCCCCATTATTTTCGAAAATTAAAATATTCAAAACCCACCTACCAGCTTGTGGTATTTGATAACTTTAGATTATATAGTTTTCAAATCTGTTTAGATTTTGTTTCTGTAAGTAAAGGACATGCCGACCTTAAAAAGTAGTAAAATATATATATTTTCAAGAATCCAGCATTTTTTTTCTTTTTTGGAATTAATACGAATTGAAAACGGTACAGTGTGCACACGTGAACGACTTATGAATGGGTATCGAAAGCGTTTCAGTTGACATGCATATATCCAAAATGCATTTTGCATACGTTTTCGATCATATGTATTCGGAACTTATAAAAAGGTCATGAGGATAGAAAAATATTAATCGAATCGTATTGACAAATATAAACAAGTGTGCAAATTAACAAAAATAAAAAAATACTAATACATGAAGATAAGATGGGATTCATCTTACTGTTTTATAGCATAGGAGTTTTATTTCATTGAGAAATCGATCAACTTCTCCTCCTTTACCACTGAGACAGAACAAACAACAAAATAATAGTGTAAGGAGTCAGTTAACATGAAGCATATCAAACGAGATTTTAGCGAGATTTGCAAAATTGTAACACGAAAGTGATAGTAAAACAACAGTTACAATGTTTGTATATAGCGATTTCTAATTAGAGATTAGTTAGATGTAAAGAGAGGCCACTTGATTCTAAAAGTAAAAAATGACTCCTCTTTTATTATAGTTTATTTACCTCAATTCATTTCAAGGTATTTTACTAATTTAATAATACGACCAGTCGATAAACATTTATTAACAATAATATTATCAGAATAGAAATTGAATGTATGTACCCAATTTATGGCTAATTAAGTCTCCCAAACGAAGTTTGTGGAGACTTATAGTTTCTGCTGCGTTTCTTCGTCTTATATTTCTTCTTTTTTCTTCTCCGCTAATCTTCTCCGCACATTTTCTTGAAAACCACTGATCCAAACTTAATAAAACTTCGCAGCATTGTTGCCCACCTTAAGTGGATGTGCACACAAGTTTCAAAATTTTCAAAATGGCCGCCGTTGCCATGGAAACAAAGGAAGCGTACTAGATTTTTATTGCATTTTGACAAATATCTGATCAGCCAAATTTCGCAAAACTTGGTAAGATTGCTCCTTGAGATGACTACATTAATTTATACAAAAAAAAATTGAAATCGGTTTCACAAACGGGGCTCCTGTTGCCATGGAAACCAAAAAGGGGGTGTCCGCACATTTTCTTGAAGACCACTGAACCAAACTTAATGAAACTTCACAACAATGTTGCCCATCTTGAGTAGATGTGCACACAAGTTTCAAAATTTTCAAAATGGCCGCCGTTGCCATGGAAACAAAGGAAGTATACAAGCGACTTTTATTGCATTTTGACAAATATCTGCTCAGCTAAATTTCATAAAACTTTGTAAAATTGCTCCTTGAGATGACTACCTTTGATTTATGCAAAAATATTGGAATCGGTATCACAAACGGGGCTGCGGTTGCCATGGAAACCAAAAAGGGGGATTTTGACAATTTTACCTTAATTTGCATATTCTTAAGTGATTTCGGATATTTTATGAATTTCAGCAGTATGAATGGGTTTATGCCCCCAGACCAGCCGGGTTAGGCTTTGAAGCGGAACCCCTGCCCAAATTATTTTAGAGGGAGGATCAAAAAGGGATTTTGATGTTCCATTGAGGGTTTTACCTGTATATATACTTGTTTGACTCCTGTTTTGGCAGTTTAAATGACATTTTAGATAGTTTATAAATTTCAGCGGTATAAATGGGCTTATGCCACCAAAACCAGCCGGGTTAGGCTGGTAGGGGAACCCCTGCCCAATTTTTTATAGAAGGAGGGTCCAAAAGGGGATTTTGAGGCTCTGTTGAGGGTTTAAGCTGTATATATACTTGTTTTATTCCTGGTTTGGCAGTTTAAATGACAGTTTAGATAGTTTATAAATTTCAGCGGTATAAATGGGCTTATGCCCCCAAGACTAGCCGGGTTAGGCTGGTAGGGGGAACCCCTGCCCAATTTGTTTTAGAGGGAGGGTCCAAAAGGGGATTTTGAGGCTCTGTTCAGGGTTTAAGCTGTATATATATATACTTGTTTTATTCCTGGTTTAGCAGTTTTAAATGACATTTTAGATAGTTTATAATATTCAGTGAAGACTCAACTCCGTCTCCTTTGGGACTCAATGATACATTCATTCTACCTTGTTTCATTCGTTTGGGAGACTTTTGTGATCGCTAGACCACAGTAACTTATCTTTCTTATATCACTGATTGATATAATGATTTGATAACGGAGTAATCAGATAAAAAAAAATTGAAATAAAAACTGTTGTATTTTTCTCGTTTTCAGTTCCCCCAGAAATAGAACTTCCAAACAGAAGAATAGGACAAGCACCTGGAAGAGAGACGATTCTAGAATGTCAAATTACAGCATTTCCAATGAATTATATTGTTTGGAGGTTTAAACATCAAGATTTATTAACAACAAAGAAACATAGAATAGAAATGTACAACGATGGAAATCACCGAGTTACTTTAAGCTTACGTGTTAAGGACATAACTTATGAAGATTATGGAAACTATACATGTTTTGCACAGAATCAGCTTGGAACAGATCAGGAAGTTATGCTATTATATGGTATGGAAATTGCTAACAAACAACAAAAACAGTAACAAATTCAATCAAATTCCATTTCCCCCTTTTTTTTCAGTAAAATAACATATATGTGCACATTTTATTTGATGAATCTATTCTTGCTCTTTGTTTGTTTCCAGATTATCAAGAACGTATTTGCACGAATTACAACAGGTCTTCTTGCCGGCTTATTCATTTATATCTGACTTTTAATTTTGAGGATATAAAAAACAATTCCTTTAAAATACTTTATGAATAAAATTCTTTCGTTGTTGTACCTAAATTATATTCATATTTATACATTATTATCATATGTATTTTTTCCTCAGACCACAGAATTAGGCCGACAACGACAACTACAAGAAGACCAGCTGAGAGAACAACACCACCGAAAACAATATGGATTAAGTCAGAGGAAACTATTTCTATAGATGGTAATACTCCTAAAACAGAATCCCAACAAAGTGGTGGAATAACATGCACCGGCAATTTTGTAGTTATTTGTACGTCCATTTGGAAAGGACCGCACGTGTATTCATAAAGTGCATGAAAATAAATCTCTTGTCTCATATCAGGAAATTTCGACTACTTTAAAAAAATTCTTTTGCATGGTATTTCTAAAAGCTACTACCAGTAGTCTTCTTACGTACATTGTATTTATGAAGACTTTAATAGTTTATACTTTAGTTCTACACTGCATGGTATGACAATCAATTCGATTGTGACGGTTTAATTTAATATATGAATAGTTCAGCTTTCCCCGTGAACCTTAGGGTATTTTTTCTAGTTTTAATATTAATGTGATATACCTCTCGATAAATCACTATTCAACCAAATCTAAGGGAATGAAGAAGGTAAGGTAGGAAGATAGTGAGGGAGAAAAGGAGATTTCACGAAAACGTGTTGCTGACAAGTGAAAATAGTTCAATGTATCCAATGGAAGCGTAATTTGGCTTATGTGGCTCATTGTTTAGATAAAAAAAACTTGCCTCTATCAATGACGACGACATCATATTTACTAATACTACAGCGATTTCACATTGCAATATTGTGTTCAGATTCAGGCCCACATAAGATAAAGTCACGTTATTATTTTATGTCCCTAAAATGAGAAAAAAGATGACATTCCGTTTGTATTTACATTTTAATGCCTTTCGATTTGTACTTTAAATATTTGATCGTACTCTTAGTAGCTTACTATTTTCTAGCCTCCTTTTATTGAGGTTAATTCCGATTGAAATTCAACATGGTGGCAATTGCCGGACATCGTTTTATATAGGACCCTATGGATAAATTTGTACATCTTATGTCAAACATTGTATGCAAAATTTGAAAAATTCAAAATGGTTGCCATTACCATGGAAATCGAAAATATGTGATATTTGAAAACTCCTGAATTTTGGGCAATAATGATTCAATCCCTATGAAACTTCATGGGAATATTCCTTGGTACAATAATATGTGTATTCCGTGTTTAAAGAGGGTACCATCAGCCCAGTTGTTAGCATTTCGATACTGCCATGAAATTGATACAGGCACTTATTTACCGTATTGAAATGTTTAAAATTGTAGGAAACTCACGAGTATCTCCCTCATGCATATCTCTGTCTTTATCTTTTTGCCTTTAACTTTTTTGGTCGCTTTGGCATTTATTTCTGCTCTACAACCTTTTGGGTGTTGTTTTGGGTTTCCATATTTTTAGGCCTCGAGTACAACTGATGAGACATTGTTTGTCGAAATGCGCATATTGTGCACTAAATTTGGTATCATAGATCTAGATCATTATCAAAAAATTCAAAATAGCTGTCTTGCAATGGAAACCGAACCAAAAACTTTAGGAAACTCCTTAAAATTCAAACTTTTTGAAAAGCCTCAATTCCGTGTTAATAATGATCCAATCTTGAGAATATTCATTGATTCCTCAAGATGTGCAGTCAGTGTTTGAAAAACTCGAAATACCACCGTTGCCAGGGAAACCTAAAACATATAATTGTTGAAAATACCTCAATCTTCAGATTCTCTAATCTTTATGAAACTTGATAGGAAAATTTTTAGTAATCCGTATGCCGTTGCCATTGAAACCAAATCGAAAACGTAATTTTTGAAAATTCCTAAAATTTTGATAATAATGCTCCATTCTTATGAAACTTCATGGAAATATTATATGGTACATTAAGATGTGCATTTAGTGTTTGACAAATTTAAAATGAATGCCGTTGCGATGAAACTGAAAACATGGGATTTTGTTTTAAAAAATGCCTGAATTCTTGGATTATAATGATTCAGTCCTTATGAAACTTCATGGGAATATTCTGTGGTATGTTAAGATGTGTATTCAGTGTTTGTTGAAAAAAAAGCTTAAAATGGCCACCGTTCCCATAGAAACCGAAAACAATTGTTGAAAATTCCTCTATTTTCCGATAATAATGATTCAATCTTTATGAAACATGATGGGAAAATTTATTCAGTATATCAAGATGTACATTCAGTGTTTGAAATATTAAAAAATGGCCACCTCTGCCATAAAAACCGAACCGAAAACATAATTATTGAAAATCTTCAATTCTTGGATTATAATACTCCTATTTTCATGAAGCTTTACGGGAATTTTGTTTGGTAAGTCAAGATGTGCATTTCGTGTTAATGACCACCATTCTCATGGAAACCAAAATCATGGATTTGTTGAAAATGTCTCATTTTATGGATAATAATGATCGATCTTTATGAACTTGATAGGAAATTCTTTAGTATGTCAAAATATGCATTCAGTGTTTGAGAAGTTCAAAATGTTCACTGTTGCCATGGAAACTGAAAACATATAACCATTCAAAACGCCTCGATTTTCCGATAATAATGATCCCTTTCCGAAAACTTATTACAATATTCTTGAGGTATGCCAAGATGTGCAATCACTGGCCACTGTTGCCATAGAAACTGAAATGTTATTATTTTAAATGCTTCAATTCCCGGAAACTGCACATTCAAAGATGTAGGTTCACTAAGAGTCTTAATAGCCTAAAATTTGGAAAAAATAGGATTTAGATAAATAGATAACAAATGACTGAAAATATTATTTTCAGATGATATTAAATATAAAAATGGTACTTTTTGACATGTGACTTGACTGGTGGCGTCACAATGGCGTCATAACCCTGCGCAACTGAGGGACAATCCAGGTTTCCATTGCATTTTGCATATTTTCATGCAGTTTTTCGTCGAGAACACGTCAGCCACATTCCTCGACCAAAATTATTCTTGTTTAAAAATATTTGTCTGATCGAAATGCATCTTTTTTTGGCCTAAACTGTTTTTGGTCGAAGAGTGTGGCCAATGCTTTGTTGTAGAAAATCGCGCTCAAAATTGCTTGAAAATTACTTATTTTGGGTAAAATGTAATTTGACCTGACTTTTGAAGGTCATTTTACCATGACAACTGACAAATATGTTCATAATTTTATATTGCTAAAAGTTGATGTCTTAAGAGGTCAAAAACATCTACCATGGTGTGATTTTGTATATTTTGATTTTAAGGGTCGAAATGTGCCCTTTGTGGCCCTACTCCTTTTATGAAACTTCAGAGGAATAATCTTTTATATGTCAAGATATATCTTTTCTGTTTTAAACTTCAAAATGGCTGCAGTTGCCATGGAAATCAAACACAAATCCCTTATCTTCTTTGGCATAAAAATACTATTCCAATCAGACACTGAAAGCACCTGATGTAGTGTTTGTATATATTTTGTATATTAGTAGTTTCATTTGGGAGAGTTTTTCGTAACCCATCGGTTACAGCTACAAATACACTGTTCAGCAAACACTGATTTATTCTCTGCTATTCCTGAATTGTTTTTCCTAAAAAGCTAACCTGTTTTTAACTAGTAATGCTCTAATGAGAAACTAGTCATTTTATAATCCATAGTTGGATTGAATGATTTTATAAGCCTTTTCCTCCCAAATCAACCTGACAGTAATTTAAATTAACGATGTGGGAAAAAGATTATAGCCCAACTTTGATTTCATGATTTGATGATCCTAATTTCTAACCTTAAAGTGGCACATTTTGTTGTATTATTTACATAGTTTTATGGTATATAATGTTTATCATTATAAAAGTGGTTGGTTGGCTGTGATTGAAATTCTTTTTATTTCTTCTATATTTACAGGCAACGACAAGGAAGCGGCGTTCAAGGGAGGTTCACCAGACAGTTCATATAAAAACAGTATCTCTTCGCTATACGTTATTTTCAATATTTTCATTTTGTTTATCATAAGCTGATAGGAAAGTCAATGATATTGTCTAAATTTTATCATTTGGAGACCACAACGGTAAGACAGATTTCTAAGCCCTGTTTGAATCAACATACCAAAGAAAAATATTATCTTCTTTCAGGCACAGTTGATGATCATATATCGGATGTACGCATACGTAACGTAAGATTGTAGTAAATACTCAAGCAAGTGCTGTAAAAGTTTTTCATTCGAAATGTATCTGAAACTGTACCATCATTTTTTAAATATTGAAATATAGCTAATTAGTGCTTCCTACATTTTTATTTTATAAAAGCATATTTACTGAGAATTATAACATCGTCACAGATGTTATTCATTTCGTTTTAAGGTTTAGTTTACTTTTAGAACGCTATAAAATAGGTTAATTCTGTAACTTGCTGTCACTAAAACATGTTATGGAGTGTGCTGCCATTTCAATTAGAGGACAGTACATATAGAATAATCTGATCCTTGTTCGGTTGACTAACCTGAAGTTAGACTTTAGTGTAGAACGAACATTTAGACGATATGACGGTGTTATTTATTAAAGGTGTAGTATATGATATAAGCTGACTATTAAGTTAATTGTTATTTTTATTACATCTTGATTAAATGCAACAGGAAATATCCAACTTTGTTGATGCATTTTTATCAATTTAATTAGTGTGATATTCGCAAAGGCTTTCTGTTACTAAATGAGTACACCAGTACGCTTCGTTTCTGTTGTTTTACAACCTTCCTGGTAATGTCCTTGCAGAAAATATTCAGTCGTTTTCATATCGCCGAGCAACTGAATAAGCAAATTTGGAAATAGTTATTATAATAAAACACCAATTTTTTTAAGATAACGATGTAGGCTAAGAAATGCTGTATCAAAATAACCAGCTTAATTTCTCCTTTATTTTTAGCTCATCATGTGAGCTATGCCATCACTTTGCGTCCATCGTCATCATCAATTTAATCTCCTCACAAACCACATGGCCAATTTGCACCAAACTTGGTGGCAATGGGCCTTATGTGGTCCTCTTTCAGAATTGTGTCCGATAATCCCGCCCGCCAACCAAGATTGCCGCCGCCGGCTAACTTAATTAGGACCCTTTGGAGAAATTCACCTAAAGATTTTCTTGTCTGAAACCACTTGGTCAGTCTGAACCAAACTTTGACGAAATGGTCATTGGATAGACCACTTTCAAAATTATATTTAATCACCTCACCCGCAAACTAAGATGTCTGCCACAGCGGAACATAGTGTAATATGGAACCCTATGGAAAATTTGCTTAAAGTTCTTGTGAAACCATTTGGTCAAGTTGGAACCCAATTTTGGTGGAATGCTCACTGGGTAGACCACTTTCACAATTGTATCTGATGTCTCCACCCCACAACCAAGATGGTCGCCGTTACTTTAATAGAAAACACGGTTGAAAATTAATGAAAAAAATCCTATAAAATCAGAGCATATTCAACTTGAAATAGTTTTGGTTAGAATGATTCTTTAGTGGTCCCCTTTCAGATTTCCGACTGATGACTTCGCCCGTCAACACAAATTGCCACTGTTACTATAAATAGAAAATACAGAAAACCATATTAAAAAAACTATCAAATCAATTATATGGTTAATTTGAACCAGTTTTGTCAGAAATGATTGTTTAATGTTCCCCTTTCAGATTTATATCTGATGACCCTCACCTGGCAACCAAGATGGACGTCATTAATAAAAATAGAAAATATGGTCAAAACCTAATTGCAAAATTCAAAAAGAATCAATGCTTCGACAAATTTGAACTATTTTTCGATGGAATGGTTCTTTAGTGGTGCCCTATCAGTTTCAATCGGAATACCCCACCAATCAAGCAAATGGCGACTATTACTATACAAGAAAATACAGAAAAATATTGGAAAAAAATGCTATAAAATCACTTATAATGGTGAGCTGAACCAGTTTTGGCAGGGATGATTGTTCAATGCTTCCCTTTCAGATTTGTATCCGATGACTACACCCGGCAGCCAAGATGGCTAGTGTCGTTAAAAATAAAACCATGGTTCAAAATTAATTTAAAAATTCATATAAAATCAGTGTTTCGACACATTTTTTGCGGGAATGGTTTTTTAGTGGTCCCCTTTCAGTTAACATCCGATGACCCCGCCCATCAAACAAAATGGCGACTTTTACTATTAATGGAAAATAGAGAAAAATACTTTTAAAAATTGATATATAGTCAGTTAAATGGCTAATTTGAACATGTTTTGGCAGTCATAGTTCTTCAATGCTTACCCTTTACATTTGTTTTCGATGCCCCCACCTAGCAACCAAGATGGCCACCATTGCTATATCTAGAAAATATGGTTAAAATTAATTTAAAAAATCCTATAAATCAGTGTTTCGACGCGTTTGAACTAGTTTTTGCAGGAATGGTTCTTTAATGGTTCCCTTTCAGATTTCCATCTGATGACCCCTCCCGTCAACAAAAATGGTGGCCATCATTATAAATAGAAAATACAGAAAATATTGAAAACATTCGTATAAAATCAGTAGTATAGCTAGTTTGAACAGTTCTGGCAGGAATGGTTCTTTCAGACTTTATCCGATGACCCCATTTGACACACAAGATAACCACTATAACTATAAATATGGTTAAAAATTGAATTAAAAATCCTATAAAATCACTGATATGTCTAATTTGAACCAGTAGGAATGGTCCTTATGTGGTTCCCTATTAATGTACTCCTGATGACTCCATCCGGCAACAAAGATGGCCATCATAACTATGAATAGAAAATATTAAAATTATTTTTCATATTCCGATCCAATCAGTGTAATGGTTAATTTTAGGCAGTTTATGGCTAGAATGATACTTTAAATGTCCCCTTGCAGATTATACCTCAGTGACTGACCATCAACCAAAATGGCCACTAACTTAAATAGAAAGTGCAGAAAAAATATTTTACAAATTCCTGTAAATCAGTGTTGGGGCTTCTTTGAATTGTTTTCTCGCTATAATGGTTTATTAATAATACTATTAAAGATTTTTATTCAATGATCCCTCCGTTACTATAAATAGAAAATATGATTTTATAATTTTCGAAATTCTTTTAAAAATCACTGTTTTGGCTTATTTGAACAATTTTGACAGGAATGATCCTTTAGCGGTTTCCTTTCACCTTTTTATCCG
>JAOXYJ010205186.1:0-10380 GCA_028566555.1 Lithophaga nigra
ACCTTTTTCTTCAGTTTTATATTGTCGTCTTGTCATTTTCGTAGTTTTTCCGTTTCTGTCTTCCCAATTTTGCCTTATCTACGAATTCTTCCTTTCTGAACATGTTCCTTCGATATTCTATTGCCGATATTTCACGAAAGACTTTTAGCACATACGCTCCAGGTAAAACACATACTCGTTAAAAGACTAACCAATGATCAGTCATCAAATTTGCAGTTCAATCTCTATTGTTGCCAAGATGTTTTGTGTCCTTTTTCCATGGCGCCCGAAGTTACAATACATATAGTTTGACGCTGATAAAAAAATTCAAGATTACCACCACCCCAGAGCATAGTTTAACATAAGACTGTATGAGAAATGCCCCAACGATCTTCTTGGAAATAACTGATACAATTGAACTGTAACGTTCATAAGAATTATCGGATGGTTCTTTACCAGATTTGTGCTTTTAACGCCTGACGAGTTTTTAACATGCCCGCCATTGATTACAGTATTTTAACATTAGACGCAGTGAGAAATGTTTAAAGAACGTCCTGAAAGCAACCGAAACAAGTAAATCGAATGTTTATGATTGATCATTGGATAACCTTTTACTAATTGAAGCGGACTATATAGAAAAATGTGCTTAAGATCTTTCTCTTAGAAACAGCTGGATGAAAGATCATTCTGCAAACAACCGAGACAAACAAACCAAAATTATTAATGATCGATGTATCGTGAGAATTGCAAGCGTAGTTGAATAAATTTCTTATAGGAAACATCCGATATAAAAATTGAATGTTCCACTGTTAGTTAATGGGAAAATTGTTCATATTGGTTGACGATTAGATAACACACTGCGTAGTTTATTAGTTATGTCATTGATATATAAAATTTATCGCTATGGTTAAACCAAAAATTCTAATGTTTTCTTGAAAAGAGACTTTGAAATTTTCACTAAAGTCAAGTTTGCTTTACTTACTCATTTAATTTACTTTATTTCAGAAAAAAATTATTTTAGGAATATTTTAAATACTTTGACAAAAATTAGAATAGATCAATTACCTTGAAATATGTCATACATATTTTTATAATTATCAGTTGATTGTGAAATTAAAATAATATATGTTACCTTATCCGGCAGAAGATCGTCCACTCGGCTTTTATCGATCAGAATTTAACAACGCGGTGTGTACATTTATTTCCATTTAATATTTTCACTTAAATGAAATTTTAATTTTCCCCATGTTTCTAGTTATAGAATCTTTCTTTTTCAAGCTATTTAGTCAATCAAAAGGAAAGGATGCCAGAATATTATCTTTGTAAACACATGTCTATATAATGAATACATGAATAGAAACGATAGCTGTTTTACACGTTGATTGATGGGTGTTGATTTGTATCGGAATATACATATATGAATATATTTGTATTCGTTTGAAAAGAAGCTTTGTGCATTAAAACAATAAAATACCGACATACTACATGTATCTTCAATTAAGCAGGTCAAAAGAAAAAAAAAGGAGATAGCATTCAGAGTTCAAAACTCGTAATCCATGGAACAAACTACAAATCTGAAATCAAACGAACTCCCAAAGGAGCAAGACAAGGTGCGTCGAAAGGGTAAGCATCTCCTGCTATGCTAACATCACCCGTCGTACTATTTCATGTCACATCTAGTAATAGTCAAGTCCGGGAATAGTCATATTCTTGAATGAAGGACCAAGTTGTTTCATCTGTGACGAAAAGATGTCATCACTTACCTTGGACATAGACACTTTGAAGTGTTCCACCTGCTTGTGGTGACGGCCGTAAAATTACGAAGACATGACTTTAATCTGGTTGTCTCAAATCCCCGATTAAGCAACTTTACTGTCAATAGTTTAGATAAAGAATAAAGTTCTAAATATTTCCAAATGTGAAAATGTCTACAGAGTAGCAAAATGCAGAAGAGCACACAGTATTTTGTATATTGTATAGGGTTTGTAGCCTTCTATTACAAATTCTTTCGATTTACTTACAAAATCGTCTGATCTTAGATCTCTCTGTTGATTTGGAGACAAACCTCCATTGTTCGCCTCGCCATTAAAGGTATTCTGATAATTTTGAAATTCTTTCTGTTCAAGTTCATCCCCGGTATCATAAGAAAGAGTCATAGTTGATGTTTGCCAGAGGGAAATACTGCGACCTCCGTAATGCATGACATCCGTTATCTCTCCCAGTAGGTTTTTGTTTGCATCCGTATATCTGACCTGTAGTCTACCTGTAAGATGGAACATTCAATTGTAGCCTACCTGTAAGATTGAACATTTAATTGTAGCCTTAGTTACGGATTCATAACTAGTTATAAAGAGTACTCTACCCTTGTCAGAGCAAAGTTTTTGTTCAAACCGCATATCATATGGAGCTCATAGATATATTTCTAACAGGCTGCACATACAACTATGAACAAAAACACTAAATCCATGGTATATTTTTTATGGTAAGCCCCTATTGGAAATGAAAAGAAATTTTTAGAAAATATTAGATATTTTGTATTTATATAAATTTGTGTATTATCAACAATTTTTAAAAATTTTCTCAAGTGTAGAAGGCCCCAGCCTAAAAATGGTACACCGGATTTGGATACCGCACCTCTAGTCAAAAATCCTTCCATGGTCAAGTAATATTAAAATTGATGAAACTTGAGAATATTACTGTCATTCTATACAGTGTGAAGGATACGCTCAAAGATTTGCGCAGAAATCTCTCAATTTAATTCATCTCTCGGTTCTCGCAACGTTTACATCTTATGCTGTTTATACTTTGTTTATCGTACATCACTTTGTACAGTGAAAAACGAGGAGTTCTGCCTCACATGTTGCCCTGAATTTCCCCATGTTTTGACACCTGATGCCAAAGTGATATATTACCTGACAATCATACAATATTTTTCTAAAACACAATAAATGTCTAACAATCTTGATACATTAGAATTAACTCAGAATGAGATGAGTTCTAACAAAATGGAGGATAAGTTTATAAGTGGAGAAAAAATTGGGTAAGGGAGACAACAGAAAATCAAAAAGTGTAACAGTGCGGCGAGTTACCAACAGATATAATATACAGAAGCTCAGAAATAGAAAACTGTTTAAGGTGGGACAATACAAAATGACCTTACGTCTCCCAATTTACCATTTACTTCCTTCTGTGTTATATTGGAAATGCTCATAAAGGCATATGAGCATGAAACAAACCTGTAGTTCACCAGGGCATGCCACTCAAAATATGCGTTCGGCATATTGACTCGAAAATTTTTACTTAATTTATTTTTATACTGTGTGTACTGTGTTACTTGGTTTTCATCCTAGAATTCAGACTAGTTCCGTCAATTGCTCTTAATCTGATTTTTTCCTATCTTCAAATGAAATGTAGCACAAGAAATACCTACCCTAATGATGTAAAAAGGTTTCTAAAAGGTGCAGTTGTTCGAATATGTAGTTTTTAATGCAACCTAAAGGCATTGTTGATGTGCGCAGAAATAGGGTTCCGACGGATGTACATGTACACACTCCACAGTTCTTATTTCCCCGTTTGACAGAAATCGTGTGAATGCAGTGATTTCTTTGATCGTCTGTTCGTCTTTCCTTAGTTCCAGGCAATAAACTTTTGACGTACAACAAATTTTCTTTCAAAATGATATTGTTACATGTAAAAAAACATAAGTGAAATTCGATTTTGGGGTCACAGCTGATTTGGGTTCATGAGTGGCCTTTGTAAGAATTAAATTTTTTGAACTTTTTTCCGTCAGCTGTATTTTGCTGTTCAAATGTTACCAGTTTCAAACGTGATAAATGTGACAAAACATATGAAGTTCAGTTTAGAGGTCCTAGCTATTTTAAGTTCGTTCGAGAGATATCCCATTTTCTGAAAAAAAAATTGAAGATTACGGGTAAAGATGACTACCGATGAGAATATTACATTCACTTTCACAAATACTAGCCGGAACTGTCGATCTTGTTCAAAATCCTGGATCTGTGGATCGAATTCGTGAAATTTTACATGACTGATTGCTTTCCATCAGTAAAATGTTGGTATTTTTCAAAGATGTACTTAGTTTCAAACTTCATATGCAGTAATTGGTCCGTGGGACAAACGGAAGATGAGGTTTGATGCTGACATCAAATCGGCTATTTTCGGTTCCAGAGTTATGTCCGTTGAAGTAATAAAATTATGCAACTATTTTGGTTTCTGTCAATTTTTTTTAACCATTTAAATAATTATAATTGTGATAAAAGGCTGAGTCAGTTTGATTTGTTAACCTGAAGTCTTTTGGTGTTAGTGTTACGCCCCTTGCATCAGTGAAATTTTGACTTGAGTATTTTACAAAACTGCTACACTTTTGTCCACAACCAAGGAACACTTCAAGTTTATGATATCCTCCAAAATGCAAAGTGGCAATATTATAATTCCTCCGAAAATATAAGAATACTTGTTATACAAACATGAGACTACTCTGAAGCGAAGCAATTCGAACAAATAAACCTTCAGACTACCGAACCTTCCAACCGACGAACATTAGGAACAATGAACCATCGTACTAAAGAGCCTTTTGACTAATGGGATGACTCCGGTACAGCCTCCCTCAGATTTTGCAATTGTTCTTCTTCATTATAGGCAGATATCTTCAACACATTTGTCCCATTCACCAGACTGCGTGCTTCAGGATATTCCGTGAAGGTCAAAACAGACACGGCATGACATGAATGGGTATCAATTGTCTATATATATGCATGTAGTATTTGCTTTGCATCTATCAACAGGCTAATGATTTCTGTAGCATTTTGTAGCTGAGGATCTTCTTCAAGGCGGTTGCGATCTCTAATCTCGGCTAATGTTCCATCCTCAAGAAATCTATCTGGAACGTTAAAGACAAAGGTGCTGTACACCGCACGGATCTGGATATTACCAGGTACCTAGAGGCATTAGCTTTCCATCTACCCACTAGCGGTCAACATACACTGGGAGGTGAAATTCTAGCATGAAACCAGGTAAAACCGTACACAAAAAATAAAATAAATTCTTCAGTAAGAATTCCCGAGTCGATATGACGAATGTATACTTCTGAATTGCAAACTGACAAATTGTGGGCTAGTGAGAATTGCAGACTGAAAATTATAGGCTAAATTCATCCTGATTAACGGTATATATAAAGATATCCGTATATATAAAATAAATTACCTCAGGCTCAGTACAGTATACAACGTCATGTAACGTCAAACCACTGCAGCAGCGTTTATTTTGGCCATTTTTCGGATTTGGAATTTCTCAAGGAATATCGTCTTAGTTTTTAGTCAAAAACTCTATAGTTTACAGCTTCCATTTCGAGAAAAAATGTAAAATTTCACTGTGAAAACTGTTATTTTCACTATATTTCTTTGTAAATTTCCCGCCAACTTCAGCATTTTCGAGACAAAGGAAGTGTAGTTTTTGAACGGTAACCCATAAAAATAAAGTCACAGTTCGATGCAACTCATCAAGCCTTACTAGTATGTAAACAATTATACAAAAATAAATATAGTCGTTTTTGTATCGTCCCACCTTAAGTTTCAATATTAGTTGTAGCCTGTTGACATTACAGGACAGAAGGGTGAAATATTCAGAGTTTGGGTAAGTGATATGCCAAACAAGGAGCTTGATAGGATAGAAAGCAGACTACACTATTTCAATACTTACAGACAGTGATGGGATGGGTTACTTTGATCAAAACTTTTCACTTCCCTATTTAGGTGGCAGTGTAGGCTCTTCAGTTCCAGGCTCATGTACAATTCATAATTCCTCAAAGAATGTGAATAATTACGTAAGTCTAACCAGCATGACCCGGTGATCCAAAAACTCATCAGATACTATTTTCTCCATATAGATCAATGGGACACACCTCTCTCATTGTGATGTCTTGTCCACTGTCTGAGCTGAACTTGCCTACCTTGCACAAGTCTGGGTTCAGTGACTCTCTCCCAAGTACTCTCTTGGTGTTCCAGAATGCGTCGGGTGGTGCTGTCTCAAGTTTTCGAGGTTTGTATTCATGAAGTTTAGGCTGTCATTAGACCTTAGCTGTTGTTGCATCTCTTGTATTGCTACATTGCTCTTCATGTTATTCATCCACAACTATTTCCCTGGAGAATTATATGTACCTCTCCACATTATTGGGTATCCATGGGATTTTGCCATCAGTTGTCCTTCTAGGTTTTTGATGAATAGGTGACTGTCATAGCCTGACAATTTGTGAGATATCACTGGTATGACTTTGGGCACTCTGTGCTTCAGATTGCACTTGTTGTGTGCTGCTCCTTTATATTTCTAAATGTAGTGACAGTGATCTCCCACCTTATCTTCAGCCCTTCCTAACCCATAGATCCAACATGTGGTAGCATCTTCAAATATCCTCTTGTTCTCCTCTTTCATCTTCATGCATTTGGAGAAGCTGTTCTCTTGAAACACATTCCTCATGTCTGCTTCCAGCGTGTCAATGAAAATCTGTGCTATGTCTTCTACTCTTTCTGCATGATATAGATCACTAGGTCTCTGGCATAGACTCTGTGTTCAAAAACAATTGATGAAGTAACAGAAGCCTGATAAAGTGTGCTTCTGGTATGCTGAAACGTATGGCTTGGTAGGGTCTATCTGACAAGTGTGTGCATGTGCGGTGAAAAAATTCAAAATCAGTACACACCACAAATGAAATTCTTACTGTTCTCATCTAATTCTCAAAATATGTAAGTTCTAGATTCAAGCATTTGCAGTTTTACTGTCTTGTGGTTGGTGCAGCACTGCTCGTTCTGGATGAGCAGTTTTGCACTTCCAAAGTGATTCAAACATCTGTGACAAAGGCAAATTTGACCATCGAGATCTGAAATTCTGTGCTGATATCAACCTGGATAGTGACTTGATGCAACAACAATGTTCCTTGATGATTTTCTTAGTCAGTAGGAGATGTAGGGCTTTCTCTCCTTTCTCTACAAATGGTGAAAAGGGCACTGGGTATTCTTCTTCCTTTTCTTCTCTATAGCATGGATGTCAAGTTTCTAATCTGTTTATGGCCTTTAGATACGGAGAACTCGATGCAATCAAAGTTGAACTCATTTTCCCATTGTTCATACTTGCTTACTCTGTACTTTTGTACTTTTTGAGTCAATTCCTTATGGTGTAGGGCTTATAGTATTGCCCATTTAAGCATTCAATGCCATTGATCTTGACATTTATAATTGATTTCTTGGTCTTCAACCATCTTGCAGGGTCTACATACTGTGATTATGATATCGACTTGTATTTGTTCACCCTTACTTCCATGTCTATAATCTCTTTCAGTAACCACCCACTTCCATCTTTCTTGGACTGGGATATACTTTCTCTGATCTTCTCATACATTCTTTTTATTGTCTGTAGGATCTGTGAAGATCATATTTCTTGAATTGAAGTGGCTATCTTTGCAAATGCATATTGCAAAACAACAGTCAACTTTACCCCTTTCATTTTAGCTTGATCCATGATTTCCCTCCTCTGCAGATGTGGCGAACACCCTTTAGAGCATTTCCCCTTTTTCCTATGCGAATTTTCTGTCTTGTCTCCTCCACATTCTTTCTAATCTTCTCCCCACCATTTTTGCCATTGTTCTGGGCAATTTTTCTCAATTCTTTCACAGTTTCAACAGCATTCATCGTATTTCATTGGTAGTGCTTATCTCTTATATGAAACTTCTATAGATTTACATTAACCATGTTCTTACTTGTAGAGCCCATCTATTTATTGTGAGAAAGTTCTACTTCACTGATCATTTTGTCAGACATTTATTGTTTTTAAAAAACATAATACATTATTATAAGGTAATATGCCATATTGCCGTTGGGTAAGGTAATATGTAAGCCAATAACCCATGAAAGTGACATACATACACCTACTTGCTATGACTAAGTGCAAGGGGCGAGGCGCACACTTCCTTGGTGGCAGAGGGGTAATACGTTCTTGCATCATGCAGGTGGTTCTGATCATAGCACCTCGGTACACTCACATTCACCACCTTTGTGCAAAGGCCAGGGTGGCGTTCTCATTGTCTTTCACACACTTGTTTGGTATAAAGATACTATTGAATCTAACATACACTTAAAGTTGTCATGAGAGTCAGGTACACTCCATATTGACTTACATATTGCCTAATATTGCCTTAGGCAAGATGTAAGTCAATACAGAGTCATATTATCCTTGCTCACCATCCCTTTCTTAGGAGTAATCTTTAGCTATGTTCTTCAACTACAGTACTGCAAAATCATAGTTAAACAGGCCTCTTTCAATTTTTTGTTGTCCAAAACTTTTCATGTGTAGGGGCCTTTGTCTATTTTCATTCCTTCAGGCTTGATCACCCCCAAACCACCTTCTCCACTCTTCAAGGTAAGTTTGCAAGATCGATAATCCTCTCCACTCTTTGTTATCTTCTTCAATGTTCTCTTCACTTGAAAAAATTACCCTTCATTTCATCAGAACTCAACTCATTCTGAGACTGTTCTAAGGTATCAAAATTGTTATACATTTATTGTGATTAAAAAAAATCTTATATGATTGCACAGTCAAATGCCATGTTACCTTTGAATAAGGTAATATAGCACATTGTCATCAGCTATCAAAACATGGGAATATAGGTGTTGAGCATGCAAACAGGCGTTCTCCAAATTGAAAAAAATTGAATCTTCTAACTGAGATTTCGGTAAAAAAACACTAGGCACGGCAGAACTCTCGCTTTTATACTACTTATATACTATACATATTTTCTGTTTTATTTTGCACCTTCTTGATTATTTGAATTGTATTGTTCCATATTGCAAGAAATTAACATATTTTATCACATATTTACATTTCCTCGTCCAATCAGAAGTTTGTTTCCCCTATCTTTTAAAGAGCATATATTTCCATGATTATGGTATTATTCTTAAGTATTTTTTCTTAGCATATACTTTCTTTGTCTCGTACCATTCAATATTTTTCATATTCCACGGTTTTTATGCCCTTTGGGTATTCAGGTATTGGTTATAAGTGTTCTTGATTTCATTGGACATGGATATAAATCTTTTTCTTTATTTTGTTATCTTGTATTGTAGGGTAAAACTGTTCCAAAATATACTGAAAGTGATTTTGCTAAACACATCTGGATATTACAGGAAAATACTGTACCTCACAATAACAGCTGTTGAACGAGTGTATTTTTCTGGTTGCTTTATATGATAATAATAACCAACGAAAGTGATATGAACCAACAGTAACTGTACTTTGAAAAAAGTAAATTGACAAAAGAAACACAGAGAAATAGTTAGGAAAAATATAGGAGAACTAGATGATGTGTCTGTAAGACACGGATGTCACAGTGCAAAAACTATCCAACTACTGTACAAACGTTCAGTGCTGTGCAAAATGTATTCATTAATCTGGTTTCATTGTTCTACAGTGCCTAGTTCCCCCAAAATAGACATAAATGCAAAACGTAACCAAAATCACTCAAGTGTAAAATGTATTTCAAAGTGAGTCAATTCTGCCATAAACATTCAGTGTTACTCAAAATGCATCCACTTAGCAAGTTTCAATACTCTACCATGCACTCGCAACTGTACGTCATAAGGTTTGTCATTTACTTCCTAATCCCTACTTTCTGCGCCAATAGAAAGCTGACCGCCATCATATAGCTGAAAAGTTGCTGAAAGTGGTGTTAAACCCCATTCAAACAAACAAACAAATGCAACAGGATTTTGTTTGTTCCTGGGTTTAAAGTTTATCTTTTAAAGTCACTTAAATTCTGTGGGGGACTACAGATATATGTGCATGTACATACGAAAGGAGTGACTGCTTTACAATTTATCCACTTTGCTAATCAGGTGGATTAAAAAAGTTGAACAGCGATTGGGGATGGTACCACAGGATTTGATGTACTCATGCAAATTCTAGTAAACTACGACAAAAAGTGAAATAGTACAGTTCGTGTAATTCAATACAAGACAAATAGGGGCTCCATCAACACTGCCAAAACAAAATTTGGGCAATCGTTTAAAAATCTAGATTTGTATTTTTTATGTATTCTGTATACTGCTACACTTCGAAAAGATAAAAATTTAAAACTAACTAAAGGCAAATATACATTAAATATTAGATACAGTACAAAGATAACAAAGAAACTGTCTGGTATTGGGACGTTATCAGTATTCTTTTTCTGAGAAAGTTAGATCAAGGCCCGAGGAGCGAAGCACAAATTTACTATTTACATCGGTAATTTCTACACAAAATTTGATTGAATTACAGAATCTGTGCATTAGTTATTGTTTTAAGTTTTCTTTTCTTTCATAATTGCAGTTTTCATCTGCGTACTTATTTTTGTTATTGAAT
>JAOXYJ010205296.1:0-10379 GCA_028566555.1 Lithophaga nigra
ATTACGACGAAGTATAGATATATTTGATAGAGTTGTATCAGAAATAAAATATTGCCAAGTTTGTTGTGTTTATTTTTCATAATAAGTTTTTATTGATAGAGGGAAATGCAAAGTCCATTCATGTGCAAAACACCGCTTTAACAAAAGTTTGTTGTATGTCAAAATATTTAATTCATGACATGATGGAGGTTACAAATACTATCAGGAAATCATTTGACAGCCCTGCGACCCCATTCAGAAATTTGAAATCTCAAGAAATCTGTTTTCTTTGTTAGAGACTTGCATGTATGTGTACATTTATAGAAAGAAATCAGAGGTAAATATTTACCTGACATCGCATGTATTTAAATGATTATTGAATTGTTGTAGAGTTATTGCAAGGCTTATGAAGGTAAATATTATATAAAGTGCTAAGATATCTTTGGAAAAAAAATATGCGTATAATTTCAGGATGAACTACAAGACACGGTATCAAAAAATGTATCAAGACACCTCCATAATATTTAATACATTGAATAGTGTCTTTTATATGCGCCACTTTCAGCAATTTTACAGCTATATCGTGGGATCTAGTTTTATTGCTGGAAAAAGTCGGACTACTGTGCTCGAAAAAAACAAACAAAAAAAAACAAAAAAACAAACTCCGACCTTCGACAGCAAAACTAGCAATACTTGTTAATTAAGGCTGTATTCAAGCACACCTTGCCACGAGTGAGGCTCAAACGACTGATAAAAAAATGCACGTAATATTTTTACTAAACCATCTATTATTCATGGTAATTTCATCATAACTTCACGCCAACCCGTGAAAAATAAGTCGTGACATTTGCAGGTAATTTCTTGTGAATATCTCTTAAACACCAGTACACTGAAAATCCCGGTTAAAACTATCATAAAATTTTCACGACAAAATATCACATGTTTTGTAAATTTTATAATTTTTTGTAAATTTTCACGGCAGGTAAATTCACTGGATTTTCAAACCAAAATTACAGGGTTTTCAGGTCATTGCAGTAACCAACCCACGGGAAATTCATCATATTTGAAAACCTTGAATTGATCACGAGGAATGCATTTATTGTGCTAACCTTCCTCTTCATGCACATTAAATCTTCTCCATGTTCTCTGTTTTGAGAACTCATCATAATTTTGAAGGTCTACTTATCACAATCAGATACTACAGGAACAGATTATAAAATAAAGATGGCAATTCATGATAATAGACCAATAAATTGTGATATGCAACATGGATGAATTATCCACTTTATCCTATATGTTTTAATGATTGTTACCATGCTCCCCGTAAAACATGCACACACTTCTATCTGGAATATTATTAGTCTCTAAAACTTCATTACTTATTAACTGAGAAGTAAACTAAAGAAACAGTCTGCTGTAGTATGAATCCAGTGTTCAATAAAATTCCTGTACCAAGTCAGGTATATGACAGCTGTTTTCCACTCGAAAACGCTAAATTTAATATAGTTTCCAACGCTGTACATGTTTCTTATTCATGTCGATGCAGATGAGATTTCTTCAACTAACTAGTCAGCCTGATCAGCTGATTCCACCCTCCATTTACACTAGTACTGTATACATATTTACCAGGGCAGTCCATATTTGCATCCGATCATGCTAGAATAATTAATTATAATGTCGCATGATAATATGCATTGTAATTAATATACAACATGCCATACGATTCCGTATAAACCTATAAAATTAAATATAAATTTCTTTCTTTAATCAAGAGTGATGATTAAATATACAACAATTGCACCGCGCATAGCACACGTATCTATCTATCTATCTATCTATATAATATGCAACAGTGAAACGGAAAGACATTCCGAAGGTCCGTTTGCTACAATATTCTTTGCTTTGAAAACTGGATCCAGAAGACCAAAGGTCAATCAATGCCAAATTCCGCTTCTTCCAAGGATCTGGCAGGCGACGGTTTTCTCTAATGATAACTAAAAGCTGAAAACAAATGCATGTTAATTCTTTTCCGGGGAAGGGGTATATATGGACTGGGACGTTTACATACGCGATGAAATTCTAAACGATGCCGTATTATACTAAAATCAGGTTTTCTCAGCCATTGCAGACAACGATCAGGCAAACAATTACCATCACTTGCCTTCTATTCATTTTTTCCATTAAGTCATAACTAATTAAAATATAATTATTTATAATAACACAATTTAATATGTACTTTCTTATCAACTACATTTATTTGCACACTCAGCTTTAATAAAATAGAATGAAAACCATTGTTGAACTGAAGAGAATTCCTGTAACATGTGATGTAAGCTATGAGTGGGTATTCAACACGAATTTTTTTCAGTAGATTTTGCCCTTTCTATTTTTTAGGTACATCAGATAACCAATATCGATGGAGTAGATAAAGATTGTCAAAAAGTTCGAAGGTAATCGCAATTCGAAAAAGGACAAACAACGGTATGGCCAAACAAAGACAAAAACCAACATTGATTACAAAACATAACACGGAAAATTAAAGACAGAGTGACAAGAAACCCCACTGAAACCGGTGGGTGAGATCAGGTGCTCCTTAAGGGTAAACATTTCCTGCTCTGCTAGTGGCACCCGTCGTGTTGCTCATGTTAAACTCCGTTAATAAGTCAAATTCGGTGACAAGTCATGATGAAGGAAAGAAGGACGGACTGTAATTATGACAATTTTGACATGTCAGTGGTCATATGTGACGGAGATATTCCGTAGCGGTCGACTAGGTTATGGCGGACACCGTAAAACTTTCAAAGTGACTTCTATTTTACCATCAGGAACCCTTGGTTCAGTAGCTTCCTTGTAAGAAGCAACCATCTATCACGAAAATCCTGTAAAAAGTGTCATAAAAATGCACATAAGCTGATACAATCAAACAAAAACGTCAGATAAAAGAGAAGAAAATAATAACTTAGAAATAAAAAATCAACAGCAAAGCCCTCATAAAACAAAGCATAGAAAGATTAAAATCATCACCACTAGCCCAATTATACAAAACAACACTGAAAAAACTAAAACTCGACACCAAGAACCCCATAAATACAAAACAACACGGAATGTTGAAAATCAATATCATGACCCACATAAAAACAAAATAACACTGAAAAATAAAAATCGGCACCACGATTCCAATTAATTCAAATCAACACAGGAGAAAATCGATACCATGACCTTCGTAAAAAATCATTGAAAAAAAATGACACCAAGACTCGCATAAAAATCGAGTGAAACGAGGAAAGGTCGGCATCATTTTCTTCCCATGCGATACTCATCATTTTGACAAAATGGTAAAGCCGGAAAAAGGTTTGATTAGTGAAAAGATGTAGACATAAAAACAGAGCAGCCTCGCACTAAGCAACCTTTTTGTAACCTAGGGAATTAGTACTGAAGCAGAGTCCGAGATATCTTCCCGAGACTACGTTCCTCCTTCATTCATAAACATTTCTTTTTCATAATGTGGAACTAATATAAACAAACTGATTTATACAAGTGGTAAAGTGGTAAATGTCTATTCATTACCTACATACAAGTTATCAGTATGTCATTGAGATCTGTCATGTCGAGAAAGTGACCAAATGTTGTCCTCCTGAAAATTGAATTTGAGCTGTTCTCCCCATGTGCCGGTTGGAGCTATTCTCCTGACCATTTTGGTTGGAGCTGTCATGCTAACCCCTTCGGCTGGATCTGTCATCCTGACAGGGCCTCGTCTTGTTATTGCGTCTCTCCCGAGTTAAGGTAGATCTGTCAAGACGACAGCCAGCTGTGATGGAGTTACCATACAGGGCAGATATTACATTGTTACTTAAAGAGATGTAAGGCTGCGCCAATCATATTATCAGCAAATTTAGCAGTATTTCTTAAATAGACATAAAATAATACTAATAGACGAGTTTCCAGTTAATGCATTTTCCTGGAAAAGTCTGACGTCACGATACAGATTTTTTTAACGTCACGATGTTCAACCGGTGTAATTTAGTCATAAACAGAAATAGGAAAATGATCTCTTTATTCAGTGTATTCAGTGTGTCTTAAAATAATTCACAGAAACTCAAATTTATACACCTATAAAATATTCTTATACCAGGAGTTCTTTTCAAAATCGTTAGTGCATTTTTCTTTACCATCACTCTAATTTATTTGTTTTATCATGGTTGTACTCGTCTTTAAATGGAAGTAGCCGAGAAAGAAAATATGCCTGACTTCCGATGATAAAAGGTGGACGGCTGTTTCAGTAACCTCCAAGGTGAGACTTAGACCACGTGGTCACCAAGGACGCTCATCATCACTGAAAAAATGTGATGCTTAAAAATTAGTGCAACAATTGCATCAAAGTTTTTGTGTGTTATTTTTGCAAAAAAAAAAACAATATAATATAGATAAGGTTTTTATTTATCATTTCTCAATAAGATATCACCGGCAGATACAAACTGCATTTAGCAGTCTTTTCCATTGTCAAAAACTTCCGAATTATTACATGGAATGTCTGAATTCTTCGTAGCTTGACACGATGGCGGTATGGTGCATCCAATGTCCTCGATATGAGATTCTGCATCGTCGTCATCATGAGATTCTGTATTGCCTTCAGATCTGACTGAAAAGAATAATGATATTGATTTCATAATTATACATTTTGCCGTTCCAAACAATTTCTGAAAGCTATGATGAAAAAGTTAGCGATGTACACATGATCGTATTTGATAATTTTTTAACCAAGGAAAAATATGAACGACACTTTTAATCAGTTAGTTACTACAGAGAATGTACCCTTTATTCTCACAGGATGGAACATCTTGGTTCTTGCAATTAACTTTTGCTGAAATCATGGACCCGTTGAATCTACAGGTTATCACTTTTCTCTTGCTGCAACTGTGAGTAAAGTGTTTAATGAATTGGAAGATCAGTGAAGCCCGGTATTTAGTTTTTTTGTATTATCACACAACTTCGAATATTTCATATTAGAATAGTTTTCAAGATCTGATATTATCATATTTCATTTTATTTGTTTCAGAAGGTGAATTTCTATAATGAAGCAGACAACAACATTTGAGAGAGTCATTGTTTGTTCTAATGCCTCTACAAAATTATCGTGACAGTGAAGGCTTATTTGGATGCCATCTCAAGATACTTATTTTAATTTGATGAAATATGCACATATATTCATAATTACAAGTGACATGAAATGGTCCCTGTGTCATCTTTGAACCATCACACATTTTGCAAAAATCTTCTAACTGATCTGTGACTGAAGGAAGAAAATATTCCATTAAAAAGCATATCAAATACAAGTATTGATGATCATCAACGGTCCATTGCGACTGTTACAAACTTTCAATAAACATTGCTCATAATGAAATACACTCCCGAAATGAAGTTATGTGTGATGTTGTGTTCTCTAACAGAATTAGAAGTTGGACACAAGAAAAATTACACTAAGTATATGTGCATCAGGACCTCTTTAAATTTAAACTGTTTTGAAGCAATTTTAGTTCCCACTATGAAGTATAAAAAAGATTGTTAGATCTTGTATATATACTTGATATACATATCTTCTATTTATTAGAATTGTCTTGACGATTATAACTCTCATTTAATGATATACTCATTTAAGTTATCAAAACTTTTACGACTAATAATACACACAGGTCAGGAGGTGCTCACCCTGCCGATGCACTATTCAGTCACAATTATTTTGTGTGTGGAAACGTTTTGTCGATGTTAATGTAATATTTGTTTCATTATTTTGAAAACTAAAACTCTCTTCTTAGTAAAGATGTCTGTTTAACCGCTGTTTTTTGTAAGGGGTAAATGTTGGTTTCCTCCGACATCTTCCTTATTTTTTAATAATCTTGTCGTCATGTACGGCCAGTGCGGCATGCTGAGTTACTTCATTGTCTCGCTGTTTAGTGGAGGAGTTGGGGTTGTAGATTGGGGTTTTTTTTTGTTGTTGTTTCTTTAGTTTTTTTTGTGTCCATGTTTGTTTGATTGCATGTTGCTTTTTTCCTTATTCATTCATCCATTTATTGACTGGGATTTATTTTTTGTTTTCGTTGTTTGTTGTTTTGTCTTCTTTATTTATTTATTTCTTACGTTGAACTGGGCGTTGTTGTCAAATTGTGTTTTATTATTGACTGTATCGTCTTTAACTGTTATTCAGTTATATATAGAACAGGTATACAACAAAGATTTTTCACAAATAGCCCGAGTACATAAGGTGCACATATGTAAGAACAAGGAAGTGTAGTATACCTAAATTCCAGACTCATAAAATTCTTTGGAATACAAATTATCGAGACCCGAATTGGACATGATCGCATGAACTTCACAAGGAGTGAGACCGGGTGCGTCGACAGGGTAAGCGTCTCCTGCTATGCATTCATCATCCGTCATGCGAAAAACGTATGACCAATAAACAAAAGTCATAATCAGGAATAAGTCAAAACCGGTAGGTGAAATTAGACGACGAAATGCTAGACCTAGCAAAATGAAAAGAGATATGTAGCAAGTTGCGATATTTTTACATTATAATGGTCAACCAACTCGTGATGGCGACCATTAAACTTTCGAAGTGTTGGTTTCAATCGTTCTTGCTCATATCCTTGAAGGAGCAGTTTTTTGTTAGTAGTGCACTACTGTTGGTGAAGTCCTCATAGAGAGGATGCTCTAGCATATCGTATCAACTGAGATACATATACGCCGTTTGCAATGGCAGAAGATATGTTACCACTCAGGAATGGGAAATGTACGATAGGAAAATTGAAATCATTACGTTTGTCGTAGGTTCTAGTTTTGAGTCGTCCATCTTTGTCATTTTCGAGAAACAGATCTAAATATGAAGCTGACCTTCTTGTTTCTGTAGTATCTTTAATTTCTAGTTGACTGGGATACATGAGGTGGAAATAGTCAATGAAATACTTGCTACTGAATGAAAGAACATCATCAATGTACCGAAACGTAAAATTAAAGAATTTAGGAAGATGTTTCTTCTTTTTACCTTTTAGAAGTTTTTGTATAAATTCAGCTATATAAGAATGCAGAAACAAATCGGCAAGTAGAGGTTCCAAATTAGTGCCCACTGGAATATCGATTGTCTGATGAAATACAAACCCACCAAACTCGACAGACATATTGCCAATAACAAGTCCAGTATGTTGATGATGTCATTCTGAGTGTATTTGTCGTTAAAATCAGTGTGGTTCTTGACGAGGTATGATTTTTCATGACCTAAGACGAGATATTTGTATCTGTATATTTGTATTTGTTGAACAAAACAGTATTTAAGTAGATTTTATATGTTGAAGATACCAAGATACAAAGAAAACAATTTAAACATAATCAATTGTATATAACAGTTACAGTATACAATAATTTATAGAACAAGGCCTATCGATTACTGGCTTTACATACAGAATTTTTCACTAAAATGCGGGTTTAAAAGTCATAAATACGCTACAAAGTTTACTCCTAACTTTCGACACTGATATGACAAATATAGGAAAGCGAATGCATGATGTACTCTTACATTACACCATATCTTATTTCATGTTTAATACATGTAGAAGTATTCATATGTCATTTGCAGTCATACCAATTCTCAATTTATTTCATATTTCATGTGATTCAGAAAAACTTTGTCCATCTGTAATTTTCAGAAAATACTTTTCAATGAAACTGCATACATACTTTTATCATAACAACACTTCTTTCACTCTCATCAAAGAAAAGTGCAACAATGATTTTACCCTTATCTGCAACTTGACACGTTATGAATTAAGATGCATAAAAAACTTACGCGGTGTACAATAGTAGTCCAGATCCTGGTCACCGTGGAGGAGAAATTTGCAACATTGAAACTTTTCATTTTTACTAAAAACAGAAATAATATAAAATAATATTGACATATATCAAATCAGGCTAAATCACAGTATTTTACTGTTTAAACCATTCTTTCTGCTTAATCATGATGTAATTAGTCTAGTACGACTTTGTACAAATAAAAATATTCGAGAATTTACAAAATCTGAACAAATCACTCTACAGGTGGATTGGTTACCTGATCATTCTTGAATACTATTTATAATTGATACACATCGATATGTAAATTCCCTATTATTTTCTTGATTGATGTATATGCACACGATCCATAATGAAGTGTAATTCCCTGAAAATTTTAATTACTTAAGTGGTGTTTATAGTATGGATGTACAAGAACAGTTGTTGTTATTTAAGAGGATATTCTTATTTCTACTCCCGTCTCCGTCTTGCTTTAAACTTTGATACTGTGTGTTTGTTTGGTCTTCTTGGATTAATGATTGCTTTGTGGCCTTTTAAAGGCCTTTGCAGAGATATACATATATTATGACTAACGGTGGATATGTGTTAAATGTTAACAAAATCTAATTTCAACTACTATCGGACATTTTATTTTTCAAGCTGTCTCTCTGTTCGGAGAAATATATTTTAATTGTTACACTTTTGTAGTTTATCAGTCTCAACATTTAGTGTTGAAAGAAATGATATTTGCATATTTGCATTTTTGCAGATCCACACACACACACACACAAACATATATATATACCTGACAAGAAAGAACTGGCCATCACGCTGAATGCATCCTACTATCAATGACTCCATTTCGTTTAGTCCCTCTATATTTAGTAATACGACGGATGGCGAGATATCAGTCGCGGTTTCATTCAGGTCAATATGCCAGAAAGGCTTTTCCCTCCAAGAACATGGATACAAGCACTTTGTATAATCTTGTAAGAATGAAAAATAGTTAAAATTATAATGGCAGTAAATGACATCCCATTATTGTAACTAACAATATAGTTAGACTATATAGCAAAATGTAGAAAAGATATTTTTGTCTAGTTTAATGTTTGCACGTTTTGATTCGTATGTGATTGCGGATGGCCACGACTTCCTGTACAAAGAATTAATTTTGTAATTATTTGAACTGGTTTATAACTATCCATAATAGTATCTATACTCTTTATTAATTTATCAATTATTTATCTATCTGTTTTTATAAGATGGGAAACCAGAAAAATAAGATACCCAATTTTGTAAAGAAAAAGTAATGACAAAATATAACATTCATTTTTTTTCAATAACAATTTTTATAATTTTTCGTAATACTAAAAGCACTATAAATTGCCAAGTTCTTTATTATTTTTTTTTATTTATTTCACTAAAACCAGATCTTGTCTGTTTTATTAACCCTAAACTTATATCTGTTTCTCATACCTAAATTTCTTAAGCATGAAATGTTGTTCATACGGATTACAACATCATATTTCGGCTAACAGCAAAGATTGTTTCAAAACTAAATCTTTAATATGTTTGTTCAAAATTGCTGTTAGTGCAACAAAAACCCTAAATTCATGAGGCCGAAATTACAGGATTTTGATAAAATTTAGGATAGTTTCAATAAAAATGCTTATTTTTATTCGCGATTTGTCTCCTAAAAAATAACTTTCATTTTGAAGATTTGTGATCTTAATTTAGATCTTTATCAATGTACATGTATATAGCAATCTTCACGTGCGAAAGAAAACTTAAATGGAGGGTTGCATGGTTGTGGTTTATCATCTAGTAAGGGAACATTTAAGCTATGTTGCCACTACAAGATTTTCTGGTGAAGAAACCTTGGACATGTACACATATCGTGAGTAGGTATCGGTAAATATTAACATGAAATGGCAAAGGGGAAATCGAACCAAAGACGGCTAGTAGTCTAGGCTCAGATCGAAGGAACTCTGAAACATGTAAAGTAAGATGTGCCCTCCGATGATTTTGTTGTATTTAGTTTTAGGGTTATTTTCATCATGATAACACACGTTTAAATCTTATTACACGTAGCATATAAAATTAAAAACACTTCAGCTCATTAGTTTTTGTGAAATTATCTGAATCAACAAAAAGCTTGACTTACAACTGTTCTGCACTCAAGCAGAAATTTAGATATCTGGTTTTCCTTAGGAAATATCGGCAATAGAATACCGAAAGAACATGTTCAGAACGGAAGAATCCGTAGACAAAGGAAAACTTGGCAGACAGAAACGGAAAAACTACGAAAATGACAGGAAGACAATATAAAACTGAAGAAAAAGAAAACATAAACAAGACGACACAAAGAGCAAAGCACTTACAATATGGACCCCCACAAAAACCCTGCTCCAGATGGGTAAACATGTCATACTCCGTTGACGGCACCCGTCACATTGTAAGTGGGGAGGTCCGGGAAAAAGTCAATTCCGTGGCGTGTCAAATCCAGTAAGACGAAAAATCTAGATAAAGAGGACAAATTTCATTTGTAAGATCGAAACATCATGACCATCTATCAAATCATG
>JAOXYJ010205407.1:0-10379 GCA_028566555.1 Lithophaga nigra
TGAAGCTTCGTACTAAATGTCAAAAAGCTGTGATAAGTAGTTGCTTAAAAATGTTACGAAACTTTTCTGTGTTGGAAAAAATATCAATTAATCGGCAAAAAGGAAGTAAATCCTCAGTAGATCCGACAAGCATCACACTGTATAGCTTACGAAGGTGATGCTTAGTACCTAATACCAAGAAGCTGTGACGTGAAGTTGTTTAGAAAAATGTGACGAAAATTTTCTGTCCTATAATGATTCAACAGACAGGAAGTAGAGCTAGCTGACGGAAATGTAATGGTGAAAAAAAAAAATTTAATCGGCAAACAGGAAGTCGACTATTGGCATATCTGAAAATGCATTATACATCAAAGCTTACCCAGCGAAAGCTTGATGCCAAATATCAAGAACCTGCGACTTACAATTCCTGAAAAAAACTCTTACCGAGGGTGTGGCAGATATACAGATCAAAACTAGCATACTCCCACTTCTTCAAAGTGAAACCGCAATAATGTATACTCAGTTGTAATAGGCCTTATGTCACAATTTATTTCTACGTCACACATCAAAGGAAATACAAATATACATTTTCCTAAACCACTTCAGACAGGTATTTCAACCCAGCAACAGAAAACAATTTAAATATTATCCAGGATTAGAGTCACAAAAAGTTAATAAATATTTAATGAAAAGTCAATGAAATTTAATAGTCTATTAAACGTTTACTTGCAATTAAAATTAGCTGAAACTGTTAACGGCCTAACAGATTATTAATTATTTAATATTCTAATAAGTGACTATTTATGCAACCCGATTTCCCCATGTAATGAAAATGGGTCATGAACCAGAGTTAACAGAAGCCAACTGATAACAAACACTGTAAAACAGAATATGAGTACAAAATTTCTGAGCGATATTACATGTAGAAATTCTGATCCATTTTTTCATGTTTCTTCATACAAAAATCCCATAGATCTGTTCAACAAATTGCACTCTGGAAATTTAAATCATTAGTTTATATTTTTGGTGAAGAAAACCACTTATATACTCCAATTCAACATTAAAACTTATTACAACTATATACAGAATTAAAGAAAACAATGAACTTAAAATGCAATGATACATTACAAAATTAGGCTGCTAATTATTTTGATGATAATGTTAACAATTATATTTTATTACTAATTTTCAGATACATATAGAAAATCTGAGTGATCACCATAATTCTTACAATTAAACATATACAATAAGTTCAAAAATAGTTGTTCCGAATGTCATCATGAGTCTTAAAAGTTACAAACTGCTACTTTCCTTTAATGAACTTTTCATTTAATATATATGTACATTATTATCAATACCATTCCATAACTAGAGGCTGGCCTGGTTCTAAACGGACCAATTCTATGTCATTTCCATGAAGATTTTCAGGAGTACTTTCCTTGGGTCCAATGTTAAACAACGTTCCGCGATGATGATTATCCTGGAATTCCAACTGGCATCATTTTCGCATATGTTTAGCTTCAACTGTCAAAGATGATTCCAAGAACAATTTTAAGTGTATTTCCCATAAAGTCCAATGTTTAACTTTGTCCCGTGGTGGCGGCCATCTTGGATTTCGGATTGACACCACGTACACAATTTTCGTAAAGGACTTTCCAGTACACATTTATGGATATGTTTAGCTTCAACTGTCGTAATCCTTTCCATGAAGATCTTCAAGTGTATTTCCCTTAGGATCCAATGTTAAACTTTGTCCCAAATGGCGACCATCTTGGATTTCGGATTGGCACCACGAACACAAATTTTGTAACGGATCTTCCAGTAAACATTTATGGATATGTTTATCTTCAACTGTCATCGTCATTTCCAACAAAATCTTCAATTGATTTCCAATAGGGTCCAATGTTAAATTGTCTCGTGGTGGTGGCCATCTTGGATTTCGGATTAGCATCACAAACACAATTTTGGTAAAGAACCTTCCAGTTAACATTTATGGATATGTATAGCTTCAACTGTCGTAATCGTTTCCACGAAGAAGAACTTGATATTTCCCATAAGGTCCGTTTGTCCCGTAGTGGTGGCCATCTTGGATTTGGGATTTGTACCACGAACACAATTTTTGTAAAAGACCTTCTATAGAACATTTATGGATATGTTTCCCTTCAACTGTCATAGTCATTTCCAGGAGGAAGATCTTCAAGTGTATTTCCGATTGGGTCCAAAGTTAAATTTTGTCCCGTGGTGGCGGCCATGTTGGATTTCGGATTGACATCACGAACATAACTCTAATAAAAGACCTTCCAAAGAACATTTATGTACGTGTTTAACTTCAAATGTCACAGTCGTTTCCAAGAGAAAGATCGTCAAGTATATTTCCAATAGGGTCCAATGTTAAAACTGTGTCCCACCAAGGCGGCCATTTTGGATTTCGGATTGGCACCACGAACACAATTTTATCAAGAACCTTTCAATAAACATTTATGGATATGTTAAGCTTCAACTGTCATAGTCATTTCCAAGAAGAAGATCTTCAAGTGTATTTCCCATAGGGTCCAATGTTACTTACTTTGTCCCCCGGTGGCGGCCATCTTGGATTTCGGATTTGCGCCAAGAACACAAATTTTGTAAAGGACTGTCCAATAAATATGGGTCTTTACCTTGAACTGTCACAGTAATTTCTAAGAGGAAGATTTTCAATTGTATTTCCCATAGGAACAATGTTAAACTTTGTCCCACGGTGGCGGCAATCTTGGGTTTCGGATTGGCACCATGAACACAAGTTTGGTAGAGGACCTGCCAAGGATCATTCACATCATAAAACAATTCCTTCGGCTGTGTGGTTTCTGACAAGAATTTCATCCAATCACAACACATTATTGGCCCTGGCGGCCATGTTGAATATCTGATTCGAACCAAGAACACAATTTTTATAGAGGACCTACCAGTACACCTTCCTGCCAAGTTCGGTTCCATTTGGCCCAGTAGATTTCTGAGGAGAAGATTAAAATGTGAAAAGCTAACGCCGGACGGACGACAAGTGATGGCTAAAAATGACTTTTAAGATATAAAGGTATTAGTTTAATGTTCACTTTAAAAATCCAAACATCTGTAGCATTCTAACCCAAAGTCATTTATGTTTGCATATCTGATACCTTATTTTTTTTCCTAATAAATGTGAAAGAAAAAAAACGGGGCAAAATGAAACTTTAGCAGAAATCTAAAGCATTCAAACTACAGAAACTGTAAATGCACTACCTATTATTTTACAAGTTATGTCTTAAAATACATATCAAATATACAAAAATGCCAAAAAAATCGGAAACCAAAGAAAAAAAAATCTTGCATATCAAACACAAGTTCGTCTTAATCGAATAATACTAGAATCAAAAATGGGTTTTTTTCGGTTAAAATTTATCATAAAACTGTGGATAAACGGCAAATATTGACCTTCAAAATACAACAAATGAACTTTTGTCTTTGATATTACCGACACTAATTCATGTTTATGTGAAAATTTGATGATTTTCAGTTAAAGTGCATTTATGATCATCTGCTTTTCCAATCAATTTGTTTTAAATTGCAATTAAGAACAAACAGGTTTGTAAAACTTTAATACCTGAACTTAAATTAAAAACAACACATTATAATTAGCATTACCTTCTAGCATTTGTGAGTATTAATCTTGGAATAAAAATTGATAACACTAGAGATTTAAAATATTTACAGGAACTGTATTATTTCCAATAAAATAATTATATTTTCAATGAATTTTTTTTTACAATCATATTCAAGGATCTGCATTTTTTTTCAATACACATTTCTGACTGAAATAAAGATTAATAATAAAAATTTGTCCTCAATCATCTCTGAGAATTAAACCTTTTTTACATGGTGAAAGAACTGTATATTTTTCATCTTTCAAATAGAATGTAGCAAATAATAATGGCATAAATACAGAAACCGTTATCCTCCTATTCCTAATGTAGATCTAAAACCCCAAGATTGAAAAATGATTGCCTGAGTTTTACTTGTGAAGTTAACTCTTCACATGAATTAGAAACATATCTACAAGATTTACTAAAAATGAAATGTACTTTATCAATTAGTGCATGATCTCAGAATATTCTTAATGAAATGATCTTATCAAGGTATCAACAATCTATACAACAAGTTGCTTCACAGTTTTAAACATTATATCCTTATTTTGTTTTTAATTACAATCCTAAAATATTCATTAACATAATGCACATATAAACACAGTTACATCTAGTCTACTTGTATGGTTAAACTGTCTTAGAATGTTAAAATGGTGGTACAATTCTGGTTTATTATTCCCAAACATGTCCATAACATTCAGAATACAAAATTCTAACATAATTTTCGAACATTATAACAAATATTATTCTGTCCAGTTTTCTCAGTGTGACACATTTTATAATAGATAACTGTTGAAATTTTCTTGTCCAATCCTAGTCCATACAAGTCTATAATGAAACAATAATTCAAATAATCTTTGCTGCAACAAAGTTTACTGGATTTTTAAGACAGTATTACAGTCTGGTTATCTTCTGGTATGACCACATATACAACTTCTTCTCCATTTTCCATTCCTTCATATATAATTCCTTCTGGCAAGTTTATGGTTGTAGTACCATCAAACAATGTTGTTCCACCTGTTGTTGTAATTTCACCAGATTCTGCATCAAACTGAATATGTTGCACAGCATTTGTAGCTTCTGGTTCAGTTGTCTGTATTTCGTATGCAGGAACACTAACATTTGGAACATTTGCTGTTGTTTCAATGACCTCCTCATTTGCTGCAGTCTGCTGCATGCTGTTGACTGCAATCTCACTGAAGTTACGAAGTGTATCATCTTCTACAATTACATGTGTTGTTGTTGTTTCTTCTTCCTCAGGATGTAGTTCCACGATCTGATATTTTGGTGCTGATGGTTCTGGGCGCTGAATAATACGGATATTACTTTCAATATACCCTTCAGCATCAGGATTGGTTGGATCGTCATGGATCTGTTTGATGTGACGATTAAGCTTAGTCTTTTCAAGAAATCCTTTGTTACAGATTTTACATTGGTATCTGTAAACACCTTCATGAGAATCAAGATGACTCTGAAGCTTGAATTTGAGTCGGAATCCCTTACCACAAATATGGCATATGTGGGGTGTTATACCAGTATGGATATAGGTATGAAATTTCATCCTTTCTTTGCTAACAAATCCCTGACCACAATAACTACATTTAAATGGCCTTTCTCCAGTGTGCAGACGACGATGAGTCTGTAATGCCCCCATCTGGATAAATGCTCTATTACAGATGTCACAAACATATGGTTTTTCTCCAGTATGTCTGCGGCGATGACATTTCAAAATGTTTGGCTGTGAAAATCCCATTCCACAAAATTCACATTTAAAGGGCTTATCCTTTGAGTGGATACGCTGATGTTTTTGAAGGTCGGCATTTTCAAAAAACTTCTTGCCACATTCATCACATTCAAAATTTCTGATCTGTGTGTGAAGAAATGTATGTCGATTCAGATGTGATAACTGAATGAAGGCTTTTCCACATATTTTACAAGAGTATGGCCGTTCTCCAGAATGAATTCTCTTGTGGTTCTGTAGACTACGTTTCTCAGTAAACCCTTTCCCACATTCATCACATTTAAATGGACGCTCACCAGTATGTTTGATCAAGTGACGCTTTCGATGACCATTACTGTAAAATACTTTGTCACAGAATGGACAAGGATATTCTTTTCTGTTGCCATCTTCCTCAGCTGATTTGTGTATGAAACGTACATGCTTTCGTAAAGTATCAGGATCCTTGTAGTTCTTTTCACAAAACTGGCACTGGTAGCACCTAATAGTTGAGTGTGTCATAATGTGCCTTTTCAGGTGAGCATACTTGAAGAAGCGTTTAGGGCACTGGTCACACTGATGTATTCTATCCTCTGCTTCAGTATGGGTCCTAATGTGTTGTTGGTATTCATGCAAATTGTCATATATTTTCTCGCAATACCTGCAGTGGTAGACTTTGTCAATGTTTTCTGGTAATGAATGCCTTTGTTTGTGTTTTTGAAGGTATTTAGCAAGAGCAAATCCTTTACCACAATCATCACAAAGGAATGGCTTCACTTCATTATGTGTCTTTTCATGTTCCTTCAATGCATACAAAAATCTAAATGACTTGTCACATTGTTCACACTGGTGTTGACGTTCAGAATGAACAGTATCCTTGTGACGAACCAACTTTTTCAAAGTTGGAAATCGAGATTTACAGTGCATACATTCAAAAGGCCTCTCCTCTGAATGAGTTTCTTCAAGATGGCTATCAAGCATGAACTGTGTATTAAATTGAGCTTCGCAATATAAACAGTCTTTCTTTATGGCTTCATTATCTGCTGTAAGCAAATCTTCCTCTGCAGAAACAATCTTACCACGAGCTGCCTTAATGAATGAGTGAACCCTCATCATGTGTTGTTGCAAGTCATATTTTCGCATGAATCTCTTTGAACAAACTTCACATGTATACTTCTTATTACCTGTATGTGTAACAAGATGATTTCTCATGTATTTTGCATTCTTGAATTTCATAAAGCATATTGCACATTCTGATGACTCTAAATCTACCATTGATTCAATTACAGAAATGTCAACCAAAGCTTCGTCATCATTCAAAACAATGGGAACATCTCCATTTTCTTCTAATAACTGATTATCATCCTCATTTTCTTCTTGCTTTATGCCCTTCATTTCATTCTCCTCTTCATCGACTTCCCTTTCATCCTTTATTGTTACTGACATTAAACTCTCAAAAATTTTCAGTTGTACTGGATCCAGTTCTTTGTTTTCCTCCTTGGCCTTTTCTAATGTTTTCTTTGCTGCTTCAGACAACAGTGATATAGTATTCTTGGGAGTTTTTCTTGATTTATACTGAACTTTAGCTTTGTTACCAGTAGCTGGTGTACTTGTGGTCCTCCTCCGTTTGCTTGACTTAGGCGTCCATGTTTCATCATCTCTTTCTTTACGTTTTCCATCTAATGCTCCTTCATCAATAATATCCTCTTCATCTACTTCTGTACCATCAACAATCTCATCATCTCTCTCCTCTCCTTCAGCATTTTCATCATTTCCATCTTGTACTGGTTCCTCAGTTTCCGTCACATCCATTTTTTCTTCCTCTGTATGTACAGCAGTACTCACATCTTCCTGAATGACTTCATGTACTATTTCTTCTGTTATTTTTCCTTCTATTATTGTATCATCATTTTCCTCTTCAAAACCTCCTACTTTTTCCTCACCAGTTACCAGTTCCCCATTACTTTCCATACTATCCACAATTTCTTGTATTTTATTTATTTTCTCTACTTCATTTTTATTTGTTTCATTAATTACAACATTTGTTGACACTTCCATAACTGCTTCATTGTCTTCAATGTTAATATTTTTCTCCTGATTATCATGTGTACTATCAATACTAAAGTCTGTCTCCTTGGCTGCAACATTTTTCTCCTGATTATCAAGTGTACTATCAATAGTAACTTCTGTCTCATTGGCTCCAACAACATTTTTCTCCTGATTATCAAGTGTACTATCAATAGTAACTTCTGTCTCGTTGGCTCCAACAACATTTTTCTCCTGATTATCATGAATGCTATCAATACTAACTTCTGTCTCCTTGGCTCCAACAACAATAACAACCTTCTTTTCAACTGGTTTAGGTTTTGAAATGGAAATAATTTTAGCAGGCTGAGAAGTTTTTTCCACTTTCAACACTGCAGGCTGACCTGAGGTTCTCAGACCTTCTGGTGTTACTACCAGCTGTACTCTTTTCTTTTCAATAGTCTTACTTACAGTCTCTGGAGTTTTAGACATTTTGCCCTCTGCTGTTCCTTTATCTGCTTTGCTAAGACCTTTTGGTGCTTTTTCCTCAACCATTACTTTATCTTCAGAAGCAAGTACATTCAATATTTTGTCCTCTGCTGTTACCTTGTCCCCTGGGTCAAGCTTTTCCAAAGTTTTGACCTCTGCAGTTATAACTATTTCACTCTTTTGTTCCTGTGCCATGTTCATCTTTCCAGTAATTTCTTTCTGAACATGCTGATTTTCTGATGTCTTTGAAGATGGTGTTTTAAATGTTTCTTCAGATATCTGTGCCACTCCATCTGCTGCTTTATTCAGGACTTGATTGTCCTTTTCTACTGATCTTTGTGATGTAGTTTTGATTTCAGTCCTCAATTTTGGTGTTATATTAGCTTTCAATTCTGGTTTTCTCTTTGGAGTAGGTGCATCCTTTGCTTTCTCTTTACTTCGTTTAGTTTTTGGTGATGGAGTTTCTGTCTTTACAGAAACACCTTTGAACTTTCCTTTATCAGTTTTAGATTTTGGTGTTGGCGTTTCAGCTTTCTTACATCTACGATGATGATCCTCAAGCAGGTATTCAACTGAAAATGTCTGTCCACAATCACTACAACTAAACCCCTGCTTCTTCCTTGTTGACATATGGAACGTATCCTCAGGCTCAATTTTGACGACAACCAATCCTGGTTCAGGACTGGAAATATCAACATTTCCTCCTCGTTGAACTATTCCTTGACTTGACAAACTTTCACTATTTTTTGCTGCTGATTCTTCTGTATTAAGTCCATCTACACTTTTTCTTGGCCTTCCACGCCCTTTTCTGTCTGAACTTTCCTCTACAGTCTTCTTATCATTTACATTATCAGTGTCTTCATCCTTATCAGATTTATCTTTCCTTGGTCTCCCTCTTCCTCTTTTACTTTCTCCACTGTCATCCTCAACAGAATTTGCAGTGTCTTTCTTTGTTCCTTTACCTCTTGTTTCCGTTAAACCATCACTTTTCACTGAGGAAGCTCCAGTATCATCAACAGTTGCAAAGGACATAATTTTCTGGGGTCGTCCTCTACCCCTTGTCTCCATATTATTATCACTTGCTAAAGAAGCATCTCCAGCAGCTGCAGGTGTTTCAGCCATTTTCTTTGGTCGTCCTCGACTTCTTGTCTCTGTGGTATTATCACTTTCCATACTGGTATCTCCAGTATCATAAGCTGAAGTAGGTGTGTCAATAATTTTCTTTGGTCTTCCTCTCCCTCTCATCTCTGTTGTACCATCACTTTTCACAGGGGTATCGCCTACATCATCAATAGCAGAAGTAGGTGGGTCAACAATTTTCTTTGGGCGTCCTCGACCTCTGGTCTCTGCAACATCTCCCATTATTACCGGGATGTCTTTCTTTTGTCTTCCTCTAGTCCTTTTGTCTGTATCTCCATCACTCTCTACTGATGAAACTGGGGTCTTACTAACAGCTGTTCCACTAGTTGATTTTCTGGGAGTTGACATTTCTAAATATTATAACTGTTTGTGGCCATGGACAATCTCATCTGCAACAGAAACAATGAAATGTTTAATTTCTGAAGGTTGTCAAAAATCACAGTCACATGACTGACTAACAATGTGTAATATCTCATATATGAATATATCAAAATTTCCCAATATATGCAGTGTTCTTCATAAGTATGTGGTAACAAATAGTGCTAAACTTGTCCGATTCATATTGGATACAATTTTAAGGAGACCACACAAGAAACCTCCAAGCCGAGTCTGGTTTAATTTTATTCTGTGGTTTCAAAGGAGAAGATTTTTTACAAAATATTTCCCATGGGGTCCTATGTTACACTTTTCCTGCAGTGACAACCTTCCTGGATAGCAGTCAGAGTCTGAATATGAGTGGTTGTACTTTGGAACTAGATGCTCACCTGGTTATAAACTGAGCAACTAAAGTCTATTTACGTTTCCATAAACAATGGATTTTTGGTTCACATTCGTTTATTCCTGGTTTTATCTCAGAAATATTTTTGCACGATAAAAACAAGAGTTATACCTAACTTAATCTGCTTTCTGATTTAAATTTGATTGTGTTAGTTTCAAGAAAAATTAGTTAAAATTTTCATCAGTAAATATTTCCATCTTGATTTAAATGGCACAGTAGAATCCTCCTCAGAAAGGGTTGACAGCACGCACCTCTCAAAATCATTCAACTGTATATCAGCATACCTGTTAGTGTTAAACTGAAAAGCGATTCAGGTACACCAAGTATCTGGAATGAGTGCACCATCAATTATCTAACCTAACACCCCTTTCAATGGATTTACCTAGAAGATTGTTATTTGATCACATGAGACGAAAAATCATAATTTTCATACTGTACAGAGCATTAACCATGCGATAAATACAAAAACATATTCAGGAAAAAAGTTAGGTATAACCGCTTAGAATCTATATACCAAATTTGGAAATTTGAGGTAAAACATACGAGAAATGAGAGCTGATTTTCCATTATTTATAGCATCGCAAATGGACTTTAA
>JAOXYJ010205516.1:0-10376 GCA_028566555.1 Lithophaga nigra
TAGCGAGCCAGAATTAAGTCATCATTTTACATTCGAAGACAATTGTTCGACTGGTAGTATTTTCTGACGCAGATATATAATACAATATTTATGTAGTGTCTTAAAATATATAAAGTTTATATGAGACTTAGAAACTGGGAGAAAGCCAGGTTTACCGAATACACATAAACTCTATATTTTAAGACTATGTTAACCCTGCAATAATACACATGTATTACATATTATATGATTTTAATTAAGTAACAAATTATCCCTTTGCAGCCTCTGTCAATAACAGCTTGTGCTACAGGTTAGTCATGTTAGTATCAGTGTGCAATACTAAAAAGCATGCAAAGTAAGATAAGATATTATGCTACTAGCATAACTGGACACTCTTTATAGTGCTAGTAGATTCAACAACTGTAGTATGTGCAGGATTAAACATTTTGATGTGCTGTTATTATCAATATTTACTATTTATCACCGGGATATGTTTATATGCGTAAACGCAAATGAGAAATTTTAGTATTTACATGTACATGTAGCATGCTTAAGGTAGATAACAAACAAATATATCATGTTTGTGAGGGATATTTGAGAAAGACGGTAAATTTCTCGAGCCGCCATGCGAGGGAAATTCCATCTCAAGACTGATATTTTTTACAAATATCCCTCACAAACATGATATATCTGTTTAATTCTATCGAATATTAAATTACTAAAGAACAATATGCGGTAAAGATACCTTGATGTTTGCCGTGGAACTACATGTATGCTTCTTAAGTGAAAACGTAGTAGTGATCAAGAATTTTAAGCGCCTTTGTGAAGGGATATTTTTTTGGCAAATACCCCGCAGCTTGTAATAAGACAACCAAATCAAAAGTATTGGTAAAAAATAACATGCTTCTGATCCAAACAAATCACAGCATTATGATATAAGGTAGAATTATGTAATAAAATTGTGTATGCGGTTCGTATTTTCTTGCTCATCAGCTAATGTTTGCATTATATAGGTGTACAGACCAGGTTGTTCAGTTGGGTATTACTACTGTCCTAAGAGCAATTCGTGCACATCTAATCACATATCATGCAGAATCAAAAGCACAGCTAGCAAATGGAAAAGGCAATGTGGAACTGGGAAAATTTACAGTTTTGCCAAGCGCAGTTGTGTTGATATGTCTACTGGAGAAGTCGTGCCAAATTCAGTTGTACAAGACTGGAGTCATATATCTTTTCCTAATTACACATTTATTGGAGAATTAACTATTAATATCCCAAGTTTGGGCAAACAGTTTTATGAGATTCCAGACGTGGACCTCTTGATCGTAGAAAAAGGTGACATTTTAGCTCTGAAAGAACCCACTGGAAAGATTGCAGTTGTAAGTGCAACCGGAAACAATTTCGAGTTTTTCGTTGATGTGAACAGCAATGGAGCATGGATCGATAGGTTGTCCTCTGGTTTTGAATTACTGTCTACACCGACTGTGTTTCCAGCAAGGCATGCTCTGAAAGCATATTTAGAGAAACCTTCTAAAATAAAGTTTCGCCATATTTTTTGGGGTACCAAACAACACTATAATGTTACAGCTACTGTTCATAATGACGTCACATATCCACCATCGGAAGACGTGACTGTAATTAAAGCACTAGTACCTATTTTGGATATAACAATGTTAACACCATTTGCAGGTAATTCCAATATACATGTACTTCATAATATTTTATATTTACTTCTAGATGTATATATATTTATATATGCTAATGCCTAAAATAGGTTATAAGAATGGATTTCGTTTGTTATTTACATACATATTATGCACTTTAATATGTGTACAGATACTTGACTAGTGAAAACACCTATTTCCAATTATTTCCTGTCCCCTTTGTCGAATTTATACGTCATTTACAGGTGGTTTTTGTAGGTATAATCCACAGATCAATTTAATATTTAATAGGTACCTCCTAACCTTTCCAGTACCACTATACAGTATTTTTACCCGCTTTCTTTTTCTTCGGCTTAGAGTTCAGAAGGTTCTTTGTCTCTGTAATACCATTAAGATTAACATATTACATATGCTGTAATCTAACAGGATTTCAGGAGCTGTTTTCTATACTGTATAATAATAGCAGACGGCATATAGGGGATTTCTTGTCTCGAAATATAGAAAATGAAATGTACTAATGAATAATTACCTAAAATGAGACTAAAATTGAAATTTACAGGGTTGGAACCTTCAGCAAATATTAATAACATCTTATGATACCGAATTTATTGCACAATATTTGCATTTCGACACAGTGTCTCATCAGTTGTTCTAAAATATGGAAAACCAAAACAACATCCAAAAGATTGTAGAGCAACATTGCAAAATCACGAGTGATTTACAAAGTAAAATATGTAATAATAATGTCAAAATGTATAAGAAATATAGTGAAAGATTATTTTTCTTATACGGGATTTCTTGTCTCGAAAACAGAAAATGAAATGTATCATTGAATAAACAGCAAAATGATAACAAAATTGAAATTTACAGGGTTGGAACCTTCAGCAAAAATTTACAACATTGCAAAAAGCACGAAGTGGTTTACAAAGTGAAATATGTAATAATAATGTCAAAATGTATAAGAAACATAGCGAAAGATTTAAATATGTATTTCAAATTTTTAGTGGCAACAAACGAATCATTCTTCTTGAATCTGACACAGCATAATGGAACAGATCCTATATATACATGGAATTTAGGAAATGATGAAGAAAATACTACTACAGAAAGATACATACAGTACAGCTATAACGAAACAGGGGAGTACCAAGTTACATTAACAGCATCCAATGCTATCAGCACTATAACTAAGACAGTAAGTGACTAAATGACGGTTTTTTTTCGTGTATTGTTGTTGTCTTCATACATGGCATTCGTCGAGATATTCAGGTATGCAGAGATAAGTTACAAATATTACATTAGATGGGGGTGCAGGTTGGAGGCAATCAAATAAAATAATCTACTTACAAATAAATACGGGACGCTGCAGTTAGAGTGAGCGAGCGAGTGAATTTTATTTTAATTAATTAGCAATGTTTCAGCTGAATCATACCAAGTAGACATATTTCTTTCATTAAGACAGATAGATTTGAACGACGAAATAAGGTTAGGTTTTTTTTATTATTTCGATCTCAACTTTCAATTGATTTCGTCAGATTTTCAAACGTTAATTTTTCTTCTTGATTTCAGTTTTGCCTTCATGTCACGTGGTCAATATTCGCTGTATATTTGTAATTCTTTTATTTCTTTGTATCTATGTACGTTCTACCCTATGCTTATTATTTGTATTTGTTTAAAGTTTCTTTGTCTTATTGGTCGTTTTGGTTTTTATATCTACGTTACGAATATTCCATTTGTCGCCTCATCCTACCTTGTAACTATTGGCTTTCTGAGTCAACTGCTCAACAAATCTGTGACAGATTACGTCAAAACTGTCGGTTTCCTCCCAAGGACTTTTATTTGTTTTGCTTATAACATTTCATCAAAGCTGGCTTATAAAAACGTTAAACTAGTCCATTTCTTGTAATAATAGTAATAAAAATAATATGTAATAAGAAATTAATGTTTAAGATTTTGTTATGTAATCTACATAATAGCTTGGGTAATGTATATCAGCACATAAATTTTCAATAGATTTCTGTTGGAAACAAAACAAAAGACTGTCGATAGAGTCTAATTATAATTTTGACCAATAAACCGGTACTTTTCAAATGAGTGCGGCATATAGCTACTGTAACATCATCACATGACATTGTTTACTAAACAATACTATCACATGGGCACATAATATTTGCATATGAAAGTAAGTTGTATAATCAGTGTATTGTTTATGTATATAATTTTTGTTGCCTACCCTTTAACCTTATTGTATATTCATAAGGGGTAAGCTTTTTCTTTAACTCAAATCCTCCAATATTTTGAAATGAAAAAATCACAGTTATATAGACTCTATGGACAAAATCTATACCTTTCATTGAATCATTGTCGTAAATTTAATGTAGATACGTGTAAAAAGCATTACATAATGGAAAAAATAAAACTGTTTAACTAAAAAGTTACTTCATTCTGTGTTATTTTTCCCTGTTTTTATAGCGATCAAATGGACTGACTATACAAAAACTGTCACGAAAGTTGAATTCTGATTAGTTGGCCCTTACATTACAATCTCTTTTATAAAAAATGTTAGTCGGGAACGAAGTAGATGATATAGTATCTACTGTGATAGATTTACTTGTTAATTAATTGTAATTTCCGACTACTATAAACTTTAATTATTTCATGTCTAATTTTTTCTTGTTGTCTTCAGCCATCTGTGATGACCTGTTAACTTGTCTAGACACTAGATAGTAATAATACACAAAGAAATAGTCCTGCGGAAATATTGGCTTTTAATTTCATTTTCACCATTTTTAAATTTTGTAGAATACATTTATTTGTTTTATTTAAAGAGTTTATAAACGTAAAGTACAGTCTTTGTTATAATAAAACAAAATGGAATTTTAGCAATGCATGGATTCCTTCTTTTGAATACTATAAGATAAGATAATTTTATTTAGCACAAATCAGTCCATGGGACAGTCACTGAAAAAAGTAAAGCAAACACACATAATATAATACATTTACTAATAGAAAAAACAAATACAAGAACAAAAACACAAAATACATAAACAGGACTAAATGTAAAAATTGTGTTATTTATCGCTTAGCATTCCTCCTGATGAAGTTCTGGTATTAAAACATTTAAAAACATATTTAAGAAATATCAACAAAATGTCACATTCTTTACAACCCATTATGAAAACAAACTTAAGGAAATAGTTTACATAGCAAAAGTAGGATATAATGAAAATGTACCGTTATACAAAACACATGTAGGCAACAGAACACTATGTTTTAGTGCTTTGACATACATTCAACTTGTATTAACATTGAAACAGTTTGTTATTTTTGCTTAAGAAGCTATTGTATTTTTTCACCTTTAATGTGCAATCATATGGTTATTGTGTACTAAATTTGGTATCATAGATTGTTATTCATAATATTTCAGTGTATAGTAATTGTTCAAGACGTTATAAAAAATCTAACACTTGAAACATCAGATGTAGCTACAATATTTGGAAACATGTCAACAGTATTTTGGAATATAACACAAGGTATTTACACTAAGTCATATTAGTTATATTTCACAACAATAAGGGGATTTTCCCTTTAAATCCATTTAACCAGCTCATTTAAATTTAAGGTAGTTGAAAGATTTTAAAAGTTGAAAGACTGTCATGTAGCCAGTAGATTATTTAAATTTATGTAATTTACCTTCATATTCAACTATTCATTTTGCATCGAATAATTTTTGACGATTTGTAATGTGTAGTTTGTTAGTCTAGTAATGTTGGCAGCAGATCACGTTATGCTTTGTTTTTTTAAATCAACCACTGTCATGAATATATTATGAATATATACCGAAAACCTGTACAAAATTTTAAAATTTAAAGAATTGATGGTAGAATACTAACATGTACATCAGAAATTAATTAATTAAACTTTAATTATTGGTTTCCTTTTCTGTGTTTTAGACAATGTAATCATTAAAATTTGTTTGTTAGGTACCAATGTTACATTTAAAGCTGAGATGGGAGATGGTCAAACGTACATCTTTAATTATCCATTCACCAGTATTCATCCTGACCCTCCGGTAAACAATAAGACATCAGATGGTAACGTCAATACTACTACATCAGGAAACATGATACCACAGTACAATGGAACTTCCAGTGGTAAATTGACTTATAGATATTTTCGTACAACACATAAAGACACATTGGTATTGATGTTATTTTTCAATTATCTAACAAAACACAGGTCTAGATTAACTGAAAATTGTAAAGCGTTCAAAATTGAAGGACTGAACTACAATAGTTTAATCGTTAATACGTCCTATTCAAGATATTGAACATTAAATGTTTAGTATCAACAAGCGCAGACTTGAAGGAACTAGCAATTAAATGCATGCGTTAGCGTTATTTTAATCGTTTCTAAATAAAAATCTTCAATGTCACCTTTCTCAGATTTCTCTGATAGCAACTTTTTGACAATAATTATGGGACTGGTATTTGCTACGTTGTAACTGCCATCGATAGTCAACACATATAATTTACAGTTGTGTTAAGCACAGAGAAAAACGCGCAAGATTGATTTTGACAGCGTATTCAACTTTGAACTATAATATCAATGTGTTATTTCTTTGTTAATTATGAACTTAAGTGGCATCTCATGACTTTTTTATATCTTATGTTTTAGAAATGGGAGGATTCATTTCTCATCTGTATCTAAGTCCTGGCTGGTACATCTTTGTACTGACTGTGGAAAATTATGTCAGCAAAGCGAATCTTACGTTATCAATTCCCGTGCAAATATTAATTACAGGACTAGTGATAGAATATACACCACCTATACCATTTTACAGTTCTCGGAAAGTGAATTTCTCTATCAACAGCGGTTCTAGTCTTGAAATAAATGCTAGACTTAACGGAACCGCATTAAATGTAATCAATTTTAATGAAACAATACGTAAAGGGAATGTGATGATAATACCAGATTCTTACAACTCCATAGGCTCTCATAACTTAGAAATCAATATGACAAATTTAGTTAGTCCCATTACCACATACACATTAGAATTATGGATTGATTATCTAATAACGAATTTGTCCATCAGTATTGATAGACCATATGTTCCTGTTGATGACAATGTGACATTTGATATAGCTATGTTTTGGTGTTCCCGGTTTACATCTTACATTGATTTCATGGACATTTCACCAGTAGAAGAAACTTACTTTGACTTACTTATGGATCCCAGGACATTTAATTATACCCACGCTTACAGCTTTCCTGGAATATATACTGTCAATTTCACAATGGAAAACCCTGTTGATTTTCATACCAGTTTGCATGATATTTATGTACAATATGGTGTCAAAAATATAGACGTTCAGTGGACTAAAATGGTAAGGATAGAGCCCGGATTATTCGGCCCAGGAAAACTTTGGATCAGATTTATGGGAGGTGTACCCTTACCCTCAAATGCGTCTTATTTTATTAACTTTGATGATGGTACCACTTTAACAGGCCAATTTGAAGAACCTTTAATTGAAAGTACAACCCCCAATGCCAAACCTACTGTTGGAATAGATTGCGAGGAAGTATTTCATCTTTGTATTGAAAGCACTACTAGTCCAAACAATATTACACTACCAGTAAATGGCACTGATCCGGAATGTCCTCATGAGTTACTTAACGAATGCTTAATCACAACAGCATTCCCTGTCACAACTGTGGAACCGACTGCTGGAACAACTATGGCAGAGAACTTTTTTGCTATTCCAGTTTGTCACGAATATACTTTGGAGTCTACTTACAACGTGACCGTCAACATATCTAATTTAGTTAGCTTTATGTTTTTCATACTTAAGTTTGAAATCGATAAACCAATTTACAATTTAACTCTTACAGCTAATCCTCCATATGTTGCAATTAACAATTATGGTTCATTAAATGTTACAATGTCATGGGGAAGTCGTGCTATATGTACCTGGGATATTGGCGATGGCACTCCACTGGTATCTGCGAGTTGCGATCATTATTCACAAACTGCTTACTCCTACCTGTTTACTCAAGTTGGTGTCTTTCATATAAAGGTTTATTCTGTAAACAGCTTAAGCTCTTCTAATGTTTCATCGTCTACTGGACCTGTAATTGTACAAGTCCCTGTCACAAAATTCTCACTACTTTGTCCTAATGATGACAATAAAATTGGTCCCCCATGGTTTACGGACTATCAAACCAATGTCCAGTTTGAACTTGTTTGGGAATACTTCTTAAATGATTATCCGACTAATGCATCGTATTCGATTGATTTCGGTGATGGGACAGTGACAGCACCGAGTCTGTTGCCGATTACATTTCAGAACGAGTATCATCTCTATCATAAGCATTTGGTGTTTGATTTTAATCACACTTATCTGACAGGAGGTAATTATTCAGTAAGTATAACTATATGGAATCTGGTTAGTAATGAAACGTACACTGTGTCACATGATTTATATGAGGCACTTGTGGGGTTAGATGTAACCATATTCGACTTTAACCCAGCAACAGGAATTGACAAGCTTGGTGGTGGACCTTACAAAAATTATTTTGCCCAAGAACATCCGGTAAAATTTGTTGCATCGCATCAGCGTGGATCTCATGTAACTTATAAGTGGAGTTATGGTGACACCGGGAAATCGTTTGATGAATCTTTTTACTACCAAAACGAGGCGTACCACATGTATAATAATGATATTTGTTATACTGTTGATTTGAGGGCCGAAAATTTTCATAATTACCTGACATTATCGCGACAGATATGCATACAAAGAGGATGTTTCGATATTGCAATATACTGTGACAATCCCCGGGCAAAGAATAGTACATTCTTATATCAGGTACATCCTGGTACTGTTGGATCTGACGCCTGCTATTTGATTGATTTTTCTTCCGATATGGCAGATCCGTATCAATACATTATGTTTGGTGATGCCGCACAATGCTCACAAATACCAGAATGGTCTAGCATGTGGAATAATTCTAATACATTATGGTTCGAAAAAGATTCAGATATTTGGTATGCTAACAAGACAGATAATCCAACCAACTATAACATTACCCAAGAATCAACTTTTGTCTTCGAGGGCTACTACGATGTAAACCTTTACTGCCAGAACAAAGTATCGAACGAACAATTCAATTTCCGGGTAGGTGTTACAAAGGGACCGTGTTGGTGGCCATACGTTAATCTTACAGAACCAAACAAATGTGTAGAGCCGTTTTGTGATCCCAAAACAAGTGGACTGAAAACGCATTACAAATCTGAAAAGTTAGTTGTGAAGTCCACCGTCAAAATAAACTGTACAGCTACAAAAATAGCCTATTTCTATTGGCAAGTCTTTAAAATTGATGAAGATAATGGCAATGAAACAGAAATAATAGACTTAAATGGCGCAGATGTTTATTCTATTGGAGCTCGACAGCTCATTTTGGAGCCTAGGACATTAGATTATGGCTTGTACAAGTTCAGATTGAATGTTAGTATGAATGAGGTAATAGGAATGGAAAGTGTTGATGAATGTTTCATTAGAATCATTGCAACACCTCTTCAGATGGAAATAAATGGAGGAGACTTCATGATGAGACGTTGGGGAGATTTAAATCCGTTAAATATTGATGCAATTACTTACGCATTTGATCCAGATGTTGATCCTACGGACAAATCAGGGATGCGTTTTATCTGGATGTGTCGACGACTATGCGAAACATGGCCAACGTATAGAGAAGATTTTACAGTTAAGAAGAAGTTCAAGACAAATTGCACTTATTCAGTCCCGGACGACAGGGGATGTTCTAAAGTTGATGGTGTAGATTCATCTGGTATGTCATAAATACATAAATAAAAAAAAATCTGCCAAAATTCTAAAAATACACATGGTACATGGTACTTCAAACACCGAGTATTAATGTTCAAAATATACACTTAGACTAAGTATAGGGTTTTCTGCCTACAGTCATTTTTAACCTCATTAAATGGCGCCTTCATGAAAAATGTTATATTTCTCTCTGATTAAATTGAACAGAGAAAGTCATTTAACAAAATCGTTCCAGAAATGATTTAGTCAGTAGGTTAGTTAGATGTAAAATATCGAAAGAATGACAAATCCTTTTTTCATTGTTACTACTTAGTTGCTAATCAGCCTTTTACAGAGTTCTAAGACAATGTGTGCTAATTTCCAACTATAAATTTATTTATTTATTTATTCATTTAGTTTTTACTTATAAATTATTTTAAAGTTTATCTAATTTTTATGCAAATATTAAAACTATGACAATAAAGTCAGAAAAGGGTATGTTTATAAAAATAAGTTTTAAATTATGTGGTTTGTACGGTTAAACTACTATTTCTAAAGGCGAAAATTCTGTTTGTAGTTTGAAAAGAAAGAAAGCCAAACCAATAAATAATATTTCCAGTTCCAGTGTGTTTAAGTCCCGCGTTGTGTATATTTGTAGTTATTTACTTAAAAACAAGGCAGCTGTGCTATTAAGAGGCTGTCCATGTAGAAATCAGGCAGATCCTATGATATGGGTGGCACATGGTAAATTTCATTCCACCGAATTTTTTGTTTCAATGTAATGTTTAACTCACAGATATGTTAGAAAGAATGGGTTTTTTCTGTATCACAAAGGGATGACTCAGAATATGATTCCAAAGCTCCTTAACAAAGCAACTAAATTATGTACAGATCATAGAGTTATCTCCCT
>JAOXYJ010205626.1:0-10375 GCA_028566555.1 Lithophaga nigra
AATTGGTGTAGGTTGCACTCATTTTTGTGAAATAAAGAAATGCAAATACTGTTCTTTAACAGAACATTTCAATGATGTAAATTTCAAGCACATGAAACATTAACCTAAACAAAAACTTGACCAGTTTATCGCTTAAGTATTTCATATATGTTCTTACATGTGATGTGAAACAATGTTACATTTTCTGAAGTTGGATTCGAAGTCACTGGATTGAAGTGCGTTTTAAATAAACCTATATTTTTTTTGAAAAATTCCTATATTTCTATATTTTTGACACCGAAAAAGTCTTGACACCCTACTTAGGTTGTAAATGTTAAATATTTGCAGACATAGGTCAGTTATTATATTGTTGAAAATAAGCTTTTCTGCAGCACATTAGCAGTAGTCATCGAAATGGGTATTTATGACTGTAAATTAAGGAAATATTAAAATGCAGTACAGTTATCTTTTTTGTAATGTAGTGGTAGAAATATTGAAAATCACTACTTCACACTGATCCTAGTGCGACAGAATTTGTGTTTAAAGCGTGAAGTTTATAAGGATGTCATTGGAACAACTCTTTTTAGGTTGTCACTGTGGTGTAACAGTATAATTGGCATGCTTTTAGCCTAGGCTATGATACCCTTAGGAGTAAAAATGCATGGGCCTGGGTGGCCGAGTGGTTAAGGTCGCTGACTTATAAGCACAAACCTTACATGGCTGTTGCGGGTTCGAGCCCTGCTCGTCCCACTTCATGTGGTAAGGTCATAAGACACCTGCCCAAGGTAGGGGGTTTCACTGAGTCAGTTGATTAGCTGTTCGGCTTTCCTCCCCCAGTAAGTGTGGTAGTCACGAGATAGCTGAAAAATTATTGGAAGTGACAATAAACCCCCAACAACCAATCCTGTCAAAAATTGGATGTCATGTCTGATTTTGCATCAGAATGCCAAATTAAATATTTCAGTTCCATGTGTAATTTACAAAAGAAGTTCAGAAAACACCAGAATATTTCCAATACCTTTTCAAGCTTGGAATAATTTACACTCAGTAGAATATTTCAGTATATGGTACTGGTTATGTCACAGAGTCACTGCATAAATGTTTAATTTTTTGTTTTAATAGGGCCACATATGGAAGGTGACAGCCTCAATGTCATCCCCCTCGTCATTTGGATATGGAGGTTCTTTAGCAGGAACAACCATTGGAACATTTGATCCTACCACAGGCCGAGTTGCTCTTGATGATCTACGATTTGACCAAGCAGGAATGGCTGTAGTTAAATTCACGGTTGAATCAAACCCAGCAGGATACCAATTTGAAACACAGGAATATATTGAAGTTGTATCTGCAGAATATTTGAATGTTGTAGAGGACACAACAAAAGAAATGAGGGTTAAGGTGGATCTAGATTACAGTACTTATGGCACGACAGAATTTGGAGCTGCCTTTATTAATTCTATGTTGATGTCACAGAATCCATACATCAGGGCTAAAAATATGGTTCTTTCTGAAGGTGAGAATACTAGTGTAAACATTATATATGTTAATATACTGTCACATTCTTCTGTTTAATGACTTCAGAGAATTAATACATGAGGTCTGATAATGAATTCTTCCATAGATGAGAATACAGGAAAGTTTTATATATGCAAAAAAAGCTTATATTTTGAAATACAGTCCCACCAAAAAATTTGATCACGTGAAAGCAACGGCTTGAACACTTCATGTATTTGTGATTTAGACTTTCGAACATATAATATTTTGAAAATCTTCAATATTAATTAATATTAATTAATTATATTTTAGTCACACTGATACTAATTATCTTATTCTGTAGGACTGATTTTATGATGAATATTTTCAAGAAATTTTTGTAGAATTTTTTAATGATTTTTATACCCCACACCATGTCAGGTAAGGGTGTAATATTTTTGATGTAGCCGTCTGTCTGTCATAATTTGATGCTATTTTAATAGCACATTCATTTCTCACCTGTTATTTTTGAAATTTTTATGATGGCTTTCAATATATATCAGTAATCCAATGAAGGCTGAATAAAAGCTAGTTTTAAAAAGTATTTTTTGGAGAAAAACTTCTTATTTCAAATAGCTGGACTTTAAGAAATAGACTTGGAGGGAAAATTTATGGTCCAACAGGGAGTTTAGGTTATGTGAACTGTGTTAACCATTTTTTATATATTACTTTAAACAAAACAAAATATATTTTCTTGCAGGAAGTGTGATCATAGCCATCACAGTCACTGGTAATACAACTACTGTACAACAGATTATTGATGGTGTTTGTGATTCCATCACCACAGGAACGACCTTCACCTATAATGGTCAGACAGTTACACTGTCCTCTTACATGACCATTGACAATGTGACATACTATGGTGTTAGCTGTGGAGAAACCTCGGTAAGATATCATTAATTAGAGGATGTTCTGTAACCATGGAAACAACCTTCACCCATAATAGCTTGACATTTACGGTGTTCTGTACAACATGAAATTTATATAGATAGCGTATTAGTGAAACATAAAATCATCACTTAATCTGGTATGAAGGAAAATTTGTACTGATGTCATTACTTTGCATCTGTTGACATTGGTGTTGTACATTAGGAACTTCATCTCAGAAACTTCTAGCCCAAATGAGACCAGAATGGAAGAAATGTTCATTTTGTGATCCTTATGAAAGATAGTTAAATTGCTGCCGATCTGAAAATCCAAGATGGATGACACCATGATACATAGTTTAACATTGAACCCAATTGAAAATGTAATGAAAGATTTGTTGGAAACAAGTAAAATAGTTCAACTGAAACATGTACATGAATGGTTGTTGGATGATCCTTTACCAAGTGTATGTTTTTCATACTGATCAAAATTCTAAGATGGCAACCACCATAGAACATAGTTTGTCATTGAACCATATGGGAAATGCACTTAAAAAATCTTCTCAGAAATGACTAAGACAATTAAACTAAGACTGTCCGTAAATGATCACTTAATGATCATTTACACAGCTTGTGTTTTTATGCCAATCAGAATTCCAAGATTGTTGCCACTGTGGAACATAGTTTAACAGAAGGATAGTCAAACTAAGACTGCTCATAACTGATCATTGGATAGTCTAATAGCAAGTTATATATGTCCTAGATGGCTGCAACCATAGAACATGTGTATGATTGAAAGTGCTTGTGAATAATAATTAGTCAATTACCAAGTTTGTGTTTTTCATACTATTCAGAATTCCAAGATATTCCCACTGTGGTACGTAGTTTGACATTGGATCTTTGAGAAATGCATTTAAAGATCTTCCTGAAAACAGAGACAGGTAAACTGGGACTGTTGGTGAATGATCATTGGATAGTCTTTATATGATTCATAAAGTTCTCATTTTTCATGCTGACTGGAGTTCTGAAATGCCATTGTAATTTCATAGAATTAGTCAGTTTTATTAGTTTGCGATTGAATGCAAATTTCTTGGATTATCTTAACCTTCCATGTGTGATTTATTTTTCAGTTTTCTGCATCCCATCCGTCCACCCATTGATGCAAAACAAAAAATTAACTACCGGTATTGTGGCATTGTATTATATTATCTTCATGTATAATTTTAAACAATGTGACATACTATGGGTTTAGCTTTGGGAAAACTTCATTGAGTTATAATAGTTCTGTAAATGTCACCCAATCACCAGTATGTCTGTTAGTCACAATAAAGGTGAAAAATTGTGGACAGTGACATAAATCCAAACAAAACAACCAACATACTATGTTGTCAGCTGTGGATAGTAATGAATACCAAATTAGATGTATGACCTACTTCCATGTTTTCATGATTATTGCCAGAAAGTGTTTTATTTGGTAGGCTTCAAAAGATAAAATTTATGTAATAGTTTGAGGTAAATAGGTTAAATGGTAATTAGCATTCCTAGATTTGACCAGTGATTCATTTGTTTATCTGCAATATTCCATAATCAACTTTTTTTGTTGTTTTTTTGTAATAGGATAGTGACGGAAAGGCTAAGACTGGATTGATCATAGGACTAGTGATATGTGTTGTTATCATCCTTATACTTGTGGCAGGAATTCTGTACTGGAGATTCATGGTCTATCCAAAAACCAAAACACACAGTAAGTCAAACACCAATATGGTATTGAAAATCAGATCTATGGTCATGTTTACATACTTTGTGAAGGATAACATTAAAGTACCTGTATCAAGAAAAGTAATTACAACTTAAAACATAGTTATTTTTATACAAGACATGTTGAAGATCTTGGTTTGATTTCATACAATTCATTGTTTAGTACCGATGACAGCAGCTTAGAAATCCTTTTTTAACTTTATTTCCTTCAATTACTTATAGGAGTAAATTCACTTTATATAGTACATTGTTAAAATGAACTTCACTGACCTTGGAGAGTTGTGTTAATTTGTAATTAAGTTAATGATTATTTAATTCTCAAGACAATCAGCTTTGTCTACTCGGTAACAATTTTAAGTAAAATTTATGTTGATTTTGTTTAATAGTAAAGGGGGATATTTTTTGATATTTCAGAACCACATTTCCTACATCCCAATGTTGTTTATGTAACAAAAGGGAAAGTAACAAAATTCCATATTCAGCCTTATAATAGAGGCAGTAAGTCTACAGTGTTTGGATCATTGGAAAGCACATTATTGTTATGGTTATTAAGACAGACAGTTAGGTTGAAGGTCAGCTGGTTGCACCTAAAGCACATGGTCATAATTGACATTTTTAAACCATTACACAATTTCTGGATATCTGTATATATCCTGTGGTTGCTGGTTGGTTTAGGCACAATGTAGTTAGTTAATAAATTAGAATATGCAACAAAAACATTAAAATTTATGAACACCACATTTTTTGCCATTGTCAGGATTTCAAAGAAAAAGACCTAGTGGAGGTGGGTTATGGTACACAGCAGAGTTGTTTTAATGGTGTTTTAGTGATTTCACCAATGTGTGATTTTTTGCTAAAGTTTATGAATTTTATGCACAGCTAACACTCATTTTTACATGACCACTAAAAGTTTTTGCCTTTTCATAACATGGTTATGTCACCATCTATTGTCAGTTATACTTATGTAGATTTTAATTAAGTTTTCCTGAAGCAAATTTAGGACTTGCCTACCCTCATCATTTTGACATTTACTATTTTTAGAGTTAACTCATGACCTTTAGAGTTAACTCATGACCTTATGATTCCTGCCATTCTTCTTTACTAATATTCATTACAATAATCCACATTTAACCATGATTGTGTTAAGATATCTATTTAAATTTTTAAAATATAAGTAAAATTCTTAATCTGTTTTATGTTCATAACACCCGTCATCATTGAAAAACATCATCATGAGATTTATATTAAAAAAACTCAGGAGCTTGTAGGGCTTTTTTTTAATATACAGGAAAATTGAACATCTCTAAGTTGGAGATCACAAATGTGGTCAAAATATCCATAAAAAGAGTCTGCTACCATAAGGGTATGGAAGGACTTGACAGTTAATGTTCATATGATAATGAATATCTGGACAGAAGCTCAGGGAAAGCATATTCTAAAGCATAGATGCACATGTAAATTAAAAGAACCATATTTCTTTGCAGTTATGCTACTTTAACATAATGCTTTATGTTTCATTTTGAGAGTTTCATGTGAAAATCATAGAAAATTTGCTGTTTTAAAATTATTTAAGTACATACTGTTGTGTACATGTGTACAGTTTGTTGATTTCATTATGTCAATCATATTCATTTCTGTTTATAAGCTATTAACGATATGTATGAATGTGAAGGGCTGGACATACCGTGGACATAACTTTACTGAATGAAGAAAATTTTAATTTTCTTTGAATTTTACCTGATAGGTTTATATATAGTTTACTGATAGTAGGAGGGGCCTGAGTGGTTAAAGTCTTGGACTCATAACCACAAGCCTAACACCTCTGTCACACCTGGCCCTTCACATCTGAATTTTATGTAATTAATATGTATAGTTTGTTATGGGTAGGAGGGGGCTGGGTTTCGGACTCATAACCACAAGTCTAACACCTTTGTCATAGGTTCAAGTCCTGCATGTCCCCTTCACATCTGAATTTTATGTATTTAGTGTATATATAGTTTGTTATTGGTAGGAGGGGGCTGGGTTGTGGACTCATAACCACAAGCCTAACACCTCTGTCACAGGTTCAAGTCCTGCATGTCCCCTTCACATCTGAATTTTATTTAATTAGTATATATATAGTTTGTTATGGGTAGGAGGGGGCTGGGTTGTGGACTCATAACCACAAGTCTAACACCTTTGTCATAGGTTCAAGTCCTGAACACCCTGTATCAAGTATTAAGGTAGTTTTACTGGGTCAGCTGGTTAGTTGTCTGAGCTTTCCCCCTGGTACACCCTTTGCATAAAAATTTTTTCTGAAATTTGAACTGCTTCAGTAAATCCTAATTGATTGACATGAATTTCATAGAGAGGCAGTTTTACAGTCAAAAGATTGATTGATTGTTGTTTGTTTAAAGTCCAGTGATGATTCTTTCATGCATATTCAGGACAAGAACTAGAAAACAATATATCAGTTGGGAGGATCTGAAAAGTTGGTAAACTGGGAGAAGGGGTGGATAATTTTGTTGCCACTGGAAAATGAGGGCATATTGGGTAGGATTAAAACAATAGGTAAGAAAACTGAAGGATGAATCAATAGATATTGTCAATCAAGGAATGCAGACAAAATCCGGATTAAGACAAATACAATCAAAATTTAGCCTTACAACAGGTCACCTATGGACCCTCCAAAGAGATGTTGCTTGGGTTCTTTAATGTGCAAAGAGCATGGCATTCTCCCAACACATGCCTTAGATTTAACATCTCCAGTCAGACAGGATAAGATTGCCTATTTATACATCCAAAAGGACATCTCCACAGCATGGGTCTTATTGGATGGGAGGAGTCCCGATAGACATACTTTTATACCCCAGCTTCACTTGGGGTATACTGTCAAAAGACAGTATTCATACAAAAATTTTGCAAAACTTTTCATTTATATATTTTCAATGGTAGCTTACAATGCTTTATACTAGTAAACTTTTGGTTAAAAATGTTGAAACACAATTAACATCATCAGTTTTAATTGAGCAACATGAAATTTGGAGTGATTTTTTTTATTAGTGATATATACTATCCATACAAATCTGAAGATTTGATTATTTGGTTATTTTGTACCATTTAACTGTTCAGTTAAAGACTTTGAAACATAAATGACATGATGGATTTCCATGAAATTTGAACAAATGCTTTCTTATGATTAAATGATAACATCCATAAATTTTTACAAAAGTTTTTTTTTCAATATTTAAAAAGAGATCCCTTACACTCTCTTTATTCTTGATGAATACACAGGGTTTTGTGGAACCCTATATATAATATATAAAGTTATAAAATTGTTTACTGTGATGGTAATTCCGGTTACTCCTCAATACCTTAAATTCGATGAAATGTTTTCAGTAGGAACCATATTGATTCTATGTAGGTCTCAGCTTGTGATTACAGTGCAGATACATTGTATATTTTTGTATTTTTATTGTACACTTGAATGTAACACAATGGAACCACCACACTACATTAATAGGTACTTTAAAATATATTCATTTCCAGGGATGAGGTTTTTGACAGGAAGTCAAGGATGTTTACATGATCTTAAACCAAAAGTTGATTAGTATTTTTGATGTTTAGTTAGTTTACGATATCAAAAAAAAGCTTTTCATTTTTTTACTGTTTGAAATGGAACTTTGAAACTTTTATTTTTTGGAAATGGTTGATTAATTTCTTATTTAAATGGCATCTAAAATGAAATTTTGGTCATAGCGATGTAACTAAAACTTGTGTCTATTTTTAGAACTGGAAAAAGCTGATCCTCGATACTTGGGACGCACTGGAAACAACTATGAGGATATCTTATGGCGTGAAGACACTTTCCAAAGTCTGCGAGAGAAATCTTGGATACCAGAAAAAATATCTCCTCCAGCAAACACTATGTTTGATGAAAAGAGCAAATCAGCATTCACAGGACACCAGTAATAAGCCAGAAAAATGGACATGAAACATGGACACAGTATTTTTGTATTTATATCAATGTTTACTTTTGTTGTTGTTAAATTGTTTGAAGTTCTGAGCACATTAAAGACTGGTTTTAATACAGAGATATTTTGCATTGTTTAGACTATTTCCAAAGAAAGGTATTGAAAATTTATCTTTGCCTTAGACTTGAAATTTTTTGAGTCCTGTTTTAAAATAACATTTCCAACACACTCCTGTATGATTTTTTGTATTGTTTTTTGTATGATTTTTGTTTATTGTTTAAACAGCATTAATTGTTACAGGTTTTATATTTTTGCTATAAACTAACATGTACAGAGAATGAATTTTGTAAGAGAAATTAAAAATTAAGATTTAGTACAGAAACATTTTTATAGAAGAAATTCTGTTTCATAGAAATCAGATCACTTATTTAATTAAACTAAAGAAGTCTTGAAGAAGTCTTGAATTTTAAGATTAAGTATTAGCTTTTATATATTTACCATATTTGACACTGTACTTTCTTGAACTGAGGCATTAACTTGATGTAAATTATAGTATTATTTTTTACTAATGTTTTGTTATTGTGAAAAATGTCTGTAGATTCTACTTCAGTGATATGATGTGATGAGAAACATTTAAACTTACCCATGTAAGGAGAAGGTAAGATCAGAGCTCTTTTATGTCCCCTGAAATAAAGGTTACATTACCACAGAGAAAATAGAATGAAGTTGGTCTGAAATGCTTTTTCTGGAGGTTATTGAATCATTTTATGCAAATTACTGGATGTTAATGTCACAGTGGTGTTATGAACATGTCATTAAACAGCGTTCTTGGTTAAAAATTGCCAGATTTGTGCTATTTTTTATTAGTTTTTCATATCATTAAATATGAGCAAGTGCATAAGCATACAGCTTCTGGTAGATTATTATTCATGGTACAGACAGAAGTTTATATTTAAGAATAAATAAAAGAGTTAAATAGTATACACATCTGGCAAGAAAATGGCTAGCTTCAAAGCCCAACTACTTCACAGATAAGAACAAAATTTGCTTCTAAATAAGGAGACGAGATTTGTGTATCTAACTGATTAATGTGGTACAGATATGATTTTTATTACAATTTAAGGAGGCTAAAAGAGCCCTTGTCATACTTTCTTATGGTAATATTGAAAAACCTACAAAGAGTATCCAAATTTGTCAGGGATTATAAAACAGTTTTTGCAAGAAATATATTATTTTGTATTTGTTTTTAAGTTTGAAAATCAGATATTTTTTTTCAAGATATAAACTTTAAGATGAATTTTTTTTGAAAACAGTTAAAAAATGTAGAAAATATTTTTTAGCCTTTGTCATGGAAATATGATGAAAATCAGTATTGGTTTATATAGTTTCTTACCATAAATTGCTTGCCTAACAGTTTTTCTAGGAGAATTGAGAGATTTGAATATTAATCATACCACACATGAAGTAGGACTTACAGACACTGTTATTTAGTTTTAGATAGAAAATCTGTGATGACTATGGCCAAAAATGTTTGATTAGAATCTTATCCTCATCTGCTCTGTTATATTTTTCTGCCAACTTTGGATTTTCTGTTTGCATTTTGTTCACACCATAACATTGTACAGTTCTAGGAATAACTTTTTATGTTAATACTATTCAGAAGTGATATTGACATTTGATTGTATGTTACTGAAATGATGACCTCACCTAATCAGAGTGTACCGCTCTTAAAGTGGGTGATAAAGCAGGATTGAACTGAATTTAATATATAATCTGGTTTTCTGTGATAGATGTTCTGGATTTTAGTCTTTTAGGGACTATGAAGCATGCTTGCTTGTTTGTTATGCTGAATTGCTTGGCAGAACTATACATTCAGTGTGCTGATGATGATGTGTCTGGGAGAATTCCATAAAATATATTTATCAGAATTTCTTGCTGGAATGAAACCACACTTTGTAAAAAGTACACCTTTCCTTTTGTCCTAGAAAGTTGAGGATGAGAATCTATTATTTTTGTTAATGGCCTTGTATAAGTCTGTGATATTTACTGTGATAATCAGTTATCTTTTTCTTGTTAAAATGTCACAATAAAGTTCTATTTTTCTGTTGTTAATATGGCCATATTTAGTTCTGAACGAAAATCACTTCCATAATTATTTATAGTTGTATATAGTAAATCTCTTTTGTAAAGTACAAAGAAGTGTGGTATATCTATATTCCAGATTCATAAAATCTTTTGGAATACACAATATCGAGAACCGAATTGGATGTGATCACATGAACTCCA
>JAOXYJ010205737.1:0-10375 GCA_028566555.1 Lithophaga nigra
GATGGGTAGGGGCGAAAAATTTAGCCGTGTAACCGGTCACCTATGGACCACTCGTAATGAGCTTGTTATAAGGGTTCTTTAGCGTGCAGAGAGCGTGACATTTTCCCAACACGGGACCTCAGATTTTACGTCCCCATCCGACAGAGTAGTACATTTTTGCATTCCGCACAACCAAAGGACGTACCATTGAGGAGGAGTTGTACCCCCTCGGCCGGAGAAACCGGATCCTATTTCTATACCCGGGGGGGGCACAACCGTTCTGATCGACAGTTCTAATAACAATCTACTTAACACACACGGATGCTTCATACCATGAAAACGGATCATTAGAGAGAAAACCAATTCAACAATAGAAGCACTGCTGCCCAATTGCTCTGAGATTTTTAAGGATTTTCAGTAAGTAAAATTCTGCAAATATTATACTAAAAACTTAGATATATCTCCCTTGTGCAAAGGTATCATTGGCTGGATTTGGCTTCACCTTTAGGTCCTCCGGTTTCTATTGTTTATCAAGGTTTGATTTTATTTGGATTTTCCAATATTTAGCTTCTAGTACAACTGACGATTTCTTTGTTAAAATGCACATTAAATTAATTTTAATGTCATGTTATGCATTTTTTTTTATAATACTTCATTTTTTATTCAAAACAAATGTGGAACACACGATGATATCACAGATCTTAATCACAATTATAAACTAACTTAATCACAGCATAATAATAATATTATCATTATAATATCACATCACACATTCTGACTCAATAATGTTACAGTAATGTGATACATTATTCAAATTTATTAAATGCAATTTTATAGAAAAGGCACCACCATAAAAGTGACATTTCATTACTTTATTTCGAATCTTAGGATTTTTCCCCTATTTTGTCAAACGCTCCAGTAGTACCAATTACACTACCCTGAAAGAAAATATGACACTTGACGTATTTAGAAAATGATAGGTTTCTTATGCTATTATATACATTATGGAGCTCAAACTCATTTATTGTCAAAACAAACCTATTAAAACATGCCGAGAATGGCCATATTTGAAATAGTTTTGTTAAAAATTAAAGTTGCCAGGGCGAGTACCAAAAATTTAATATGAATGATTGATATACAATAAATTGGCCTTGTTCTGGCTTATATTGATTTTTCTTTCTCAAAAACTGTCGTAAATAGTCTAAAATTATATTGTTAAAAAACACTCAATTATGAAAAGTTTATATCACCACTAGCGAATGTACATCATTAATAACATATATTGTACTCTAATGATTTGAAGTTTTTCTTTTAAGTGGACACATTGACTATTCTTATTATACCTTTTACTTTCAAAAATACTCTTCTAGATGAAAAATTTCCATTTTTCAAAATGATTAAATATTTCAGTTGTGCAATTAAATATATATGCTACTCTCCAAATTAGTTTCATATTAGTATACAATTGACATTTGATATTTTTCTATATACGATACACATAATAGGAACAGCAATGTTACTTTTGTATCCTCGAAAACATGTCTGTCCTGTACACTACACTATACATGAAATGTTTGCAAAAATCACAGAATAAAATAAATGAACAATATAACAAGTGGTTTCTCCTAAAATAAATCCTATATTAACGTATACGTATCTCATTTAAAGACTTACTAATTCAAGAAGTAAATGTACTAATATTATAAAAAACAACAATAGTCTTAGAGATAGATTGATGCAAAACTTTTTTTCTGAATTTTGTGTAATTTGTGCTGTTTGTTATATTGTTTGTGATTTATGAATAAAATATTGTTTAAACTAGTCTTTACGCTATAGGCGTAAAGATAGCCGACAAAACGACTTTGTTTCAAGAATTTTTATCGAATATAACAAACGTATTTTCGAAATACTTCTTAGGCTTATTTTTTTTTTGAAGAAGAAGAAAGATATATGTCTGTTTTCATCTGTAATAAATGGTAATATTAGAGACTGAAACGTCAACACTTACAAGTTGTACAAGAAATATCAGAACTCGATGATAATTCATATCATGATATCAGTTTTATAAATAATACAAAAATACACACATTATTCGTCATACCATCATAGGAAAGGATAAGATAAACACATCACAGAAACATCTTTAAATTTTTCAGGCAAAAGCTTAAATGAACAAGCATTTTCATATTAAAAATGTATACTGTTATCTTCACTCAGCAACCACCCTGTGCTGGCAAGCTTTGCACGTTCAATATGTCAAATATTACATACATCCTTCATCATTGCCTTGTTATTGCCGGAAGTGGTTGGTTTCTGGCAACATCTAATGGGGGAGCTGTAGGCTTAGGTATAGGTGGTAATGTATTTTTCCTCTCCTCCGAAATGTTCACATCAACAGCCATTCGCGGAGAAACTGGTTCAACCACCATACCTAAAGAAAACAGTATGAAGTATTATCAATAGAAAGCTGTTATAGTACCATGAACATTATCTTTTAATTTCTTTACTGTTTAAAGATGAATGTAATATATTTTACAGGCCTCTGTTGTTAAAGTTTTGGATTGATGTAGTTGTTTGGGTTTATCGTCACACTCGGACAATATTTCAGCTAAAACGAGACTACGAAAAAGGCCTGACTATCTCGGGCCTTGGATATGTGTCTGAACGTCTCGACACAGTTATATATGTTTTTGGCACCATGTAAATAAATGTGCTTTGTTACAAAATTTTGTTTGATTTCACGTTAGAAGTAAACTTTAGAAGCAATTTCATATTTTACCTTACTCTGACGAAGCAGAATAAACACAGGTTACACATGTTATTGGTATCAGTGCACTTTTTATATAGTACCCGGCAAGAAATAGGCAAAATGCCAGTAACAAGTGTGTCGACTGTTGGAAAATAATGTTGAAGTACATGAGAGGTCCGCGGGATAGGCTCCCTGACTCATAGTTACAAGTCAAAACTACTCGTCATCTGTTACGACTTTCAGACACACACACTCAACACCAAGTGTTTCACTGGTTCAGTTGGACAGTTGTTATGGCACTCATTGCCCATTAAATCTTGTAAACATGATATGGCATAAAATATGACTAAAAATTGCTACAACATCCAACAATCAACCATCAAACCAACTGAATTACATCAGAGACTGTTTACAAGCCAGTTAATGACAGTGGCAAATAAAAGATATCTTGTTATTTTTCACTGTTATATTGTATATTGATATTGATACAGTATGTTTAATCGTAAATCAAAATATATTTGTTTATTTGTTTTCCTGTTCTTTTCTTTCTTCCTTTTTTTTTGAAAGGATATAACCTAATACCAATAGTCTTGTCAAGTTTTCACATTTTATTTTTATGTAAGTCAGAAAGTATAGCTTGAGAGTTCCGAGTGAAAAATGAAAAATACATCACTGATTATTGCGGATACAACTTCGCAAATTTAACCTTGCATTACAATTAATTAGAAAGTTAATATTTTTTTCATCCAGGATCGTATTCTGCTTTTCCGGTATATAAGTGTGTTCAGTAATAGAATGTCTACAGCTGTTCTACCGACTAATACTACAATAAAGCTATCATTTAATTATATAGAATAATCACAAAATTATAAACCAAACCTTGAAATAGGATATTACACTACTGTGTTAAAAGTTCATTATGCCACCTATTATGTTCAGTTACTCAGTAGAAAAGGCTTCAAAAGCACATATTTTAATCTAAAATCAATTACTGTAATGAGTTAGCTATCAACACTAAAGTATACCTTTTTGCATATTATTTCTTGGCATGTATTCTAAAAAAGGAACCATTAAGCGCGGATCCAGGGTTATGCAAAGGCTGTGGTTTGACAGCAAAAGAAGTTGATCCATTCAAAAATTATTTTATTTTTTTAAATAATGTTGTCAGACAAGAAGGGTACTAGCCCCTCGCTGCCTGGATCAGCGCCTGTTATTCCTTTTTGTAACTAACCTGACGATAAAAGTAAAGGAAAATATGTTGAACATTTTCTTGAACATTGTTTTGCTTACTATCACAATTCTGATGATTCTAAATGAATGTTTGATCACACTATGATGATAGTGTTTTTGTCAAAAAAACATGTGGTAAACATTAATTCCAAGACCTTGACTTTGAATGTGTACTACGAGTGCTTAAAAATTTCAAACTTTAGAATAAATGCATTTTATGACTGAAACACTTCATACAGTGCTAAAATCTGTAGATTCTTCCAGACTTCAATTATTGTTTATGATAGAAGCAGAGATGATATAAGTAATGAACTATTTGCAACAATGTAAAATGACTGCAAAGCAAAGGATCAAGAATGCATAGATAACAGTATCAGTGCCTGATGTTGGTTCCCAAACAAATTGAAACGAAACCTTATTTTTCCCTGTCATTTTGCAAATCTGTATATAGGGGCTTCATTTATGGATTGATTCACATCAGCCAGCGAAAGTTACGAATTTTCACTTTTTACACTTGAGTAAAAGTATCCTATTAAATCTATAGTTATAATTTTTCAAGCGCATCACTTTGGCAATCCATTAACTAAAATTTATAAATACTGAAAAAATGACTGATAACTAAAATATATCATAAATAAATAAAAACAAATAATATAAAAACAAGACAACTCTTTAAAGGATAAAGTTTGAAATCAGCAAAAATGCATGCATGATTGACTTTTTAACATCTAATCCACCATACTGGTGTCTCCTTATTGAAAGTGGTCATTGATTTGAGTAATCAGCAGAAACTGAGACTGTTATTACTTTTACCAATCAACCTTTAATGATGGATTAATTTCATAGTAAAATGCGTACATTTACTCACACCCTGGGTGTATTGACAACACCATTTGCCTTTGGTTCGTCATCTTTTTGTACGAGAAATTACATTTATTTAATTACAAGCATTCAGTTTGGAATTGAATAAACAAAGTAAATGTTTAAATTTTAATAACATTGAAGCGCTGTTATTTATCAATATATTCATTCTAAGTATCATAGTATCAAAGGTAGTTCACCGGATATCAGAATGTACACTTGGTGCAATTAAATAAATATGACTGAGACTCACCTATACTTTGACGTTTTACTTTTTATTTCAAGGTCACAGTTTCCGATAAGAGCTAGAACGTTGCCCTTATATCAAAGCAAATTGTATATGGTTCTTGATAGAAATACTTTAGAATCTAACATGTTTGTCTAATGCATTTTGATCTACTTTAGTCTGCCAACAATTCCTCTCAGTCGGTGGCGTTTCATGTTGAAGACTTGCATGATACTATAAATATTCTACTGTAATTTTTATTTCAAAGTATAAATAATAAGAGGCAAAAAAAATATGTGAACATTTGTCTTATTTCAAGTGTTGACTCAAAATATCTCCATACAGACAAAGATCCATTATATATGAAACATTTTAGAACAGCTTCGAACAGAGGAGAATTATATCAGTGCCGAGTGTTTCATACAGTGCGCGATAAAACCTTTCCATTTTCTGGATAACCGAAAAGGTGTTTAATGGAAAAAAATAATTTAATTAACTACTGCCAATTGTTTATTGTATGCTTATTAAAAAAAATAGAAAACATTTTCGAATAAGTTGAGAATCGTTATCGGCTATACGTCTTATTTAGTATAAATGAGCCATAAAGCCATAAATACATTTGGACCATTGCTAACATACATCATTTTTGTGTGTTAGTATAAATCAACACCCAGGCTTAGTATTCCTTTTAGATTTGTTACTTTACCAACAAATATAGTCCTACACACAATATCAAATGTTGGTGGTAATATCAAAACTCTTTCTGTTTCGGCTACAATGTATAATACAATCTGGTGTTGCCATATTTGAGAAGTTTTAAATAACATTAGGACACGATTTTATAAATTTCACCTCTTTTTATTGGTCATCCGAAACATCTTGTCCTATTCTAGTCTAAGGTAATATAACAACACAAAAAACACATTGTCACTTTTGATTTCGTTCGTATTACAAGTGGAAGCTTCAGTCTCTGTATGAAATTTATTATTACATAGTGGTTATATATTTCCACTATATAGCTGTACAAATTTCAGAAGTCAATAAAACTCATATTGACTAGCCGAAATCTATATTGATTTCATGACATTATAAAGCAGTAATTTATGTAATAAAACAATTATAGTCTTTAGTCTTTTACATCGGGCGATATGAGTTTTTATGGACCTGAAATTCAATATTGACCTCGGCCTTCTGCCTCTGTCAATATTTTTAATTCTCATGTCCATAAAAACTTATATTGACCTCCATAAAAGACAATAATGGTATATTATATTTTCAGTGACAAATAAAACATATCTAACGGTATCATACAGATGGGGCAGTATTAGCAATAAACATTCAGTAAACACAAAAGCACAACATGGATATTAGAGGGTATGCTAACAGGATAAATTGGCAACTAAACAACGGAATATTACCAGGTTGAGATGGGGATACCATTATAATCTTTCCATTTCTTTCATTTGATGCTGAATCTGGGAAAACATTGGAAAGTAATTTTACATGAATTCTTGGTTCACTGTAGCATTCAGTACTTCATCAATGCTATCTTTTTTTAAATACATTGTACTTATTATATTATGAATAATCATAAATTTTCACATAAATGCTGCTTTTCTTTCAATATAGTATCTAATATTTTACTTATACATGTAACAGTCTACTGACAATTTTGTTTCTAAAAAATCGAATGTTTTGGAGTTCTAAAGTAACAATTACATACCTGGAGGAGGTTTTGAGACTGCCTCTGCATTTTCTTCATCTCCATTTTCTACTTTTGATCGCTGCCATGGGAACGGTTTGTTGTAATGTTTGTGATAAAATATAAATCCAACGACACCACCAACTATTAGTAGAAGTAGAACAACAACAACTGCAGCAACGATGCCAGCAATCGAAGAACTACCAGTTGATGGCGTTGTAAAAGCTGTTTTCAAAATAAAGCAGAGAGAATGACACAGTATAATTGTAGGATATTTGTGTCGTTATTGAGAAATTCAATAAATTCAATTTTTGCGTAGCAATTCTAGGAGATGACAGATATAATAAATGTACTCTGATGACAATTGACGTAAAAGTATATACGCGTAAATATACTCTACACCACCTCTGGTAGTCTATGTAGTTTGACAAATATATAATGTCAAATATCACTGTAGGCTCTCGCATCTTGTGTGAATCTGGGCGATTGCAAAAAACGTCGGGTCTTTTTGTGTATCATATTGAAAGTTTGTAGCTAATGCGGCTATATGAGCAAAACCTGATCGACAGTATATAGCTGATGAATTACAAGTGTGGTGTGAAACAAGCGAACAATTCAACAAACAAGATGTACAGTACTATATAAAATACAAAGAGTACCGTAATAACTTATTTTTTTCCTTCCATGTTTAGAATTTGAAATCATATGAAAAAGAAAGACGTACTTGTGCTTGCGGTCCAAAAATAGACCCAAAGTTTAGGCGTGGTCCGATTGTTGTGTATATGTTGCCTTTATTTTTCAGGTTTCTTAGTTTTATCTCTGTCATTCGACTTCATTATACTGTACATGTATCTCGGGTGACATATTATATTCTCATTTTAATTTTCTGTCATTACAGTTAACAAAATGGGCCATTGTATCAATTTGCATTAGATTTTGAAGTAAGGGGACAACATTTAGAGCAATAAAACGTATCGTTTCGGAGCATTTCGTTAAATTTTCTCCAGTACTGTTTACTAAAATATGATGTTTATTTTACATGAAGAATAATTAATTACTTACGGCATGTCTCTGTAAAAGAACAAGAACGTTCATTAGTTGAATGTTACTTAAAAATATAGCCACACATACCATGACAAACCAAAAATGTCAAGGTGATTGTTTTCATATTAGATGAAAAGTAGGAAAAATTACATTTTGCATAACAGGAAGAGGATAATAATATTAAACTTAAGAGAAGATCTTCGCCTACTGTGTACAAAGTACAACAAGGACAGTCTGTTCAAATAATTAACCACGGGTGATGGTTTTTAGGATAGTAAAATTTATCTGGAAGTTAAACATTTTAAATCGTGTATCAAACCTGAGGATCGAGTAATGCATTTATTTTATGATGACATAAACCTTACTAAAATGAATGCATTTGAATGAAACATGGCTGTTTAGATTGAATGTTTCACTATTTTACTGGTTAAAAAGGTATTATTTGAAGATTTATAGCTAGTAAATGTATGTCTTATGTGAGAGGTTTGCTTTAAAGATAGAAATACTGAAAATTTTCAGTAAACCACGTTTCCATCTTTTGAGCAAACTGATGACTCGAATTTACCAAAATGTGACTTTCTAAAAGAAATGTAAAATAGAAATAATCCGAATTTTTAGTATAACTCTTTTCCATCTTTTGTGGAAACTGATTACTTGCTTTACCAAAATACGAAATTCTAAAATGGGACTGTTTTCTACACGCTCAATTTAGTTCGGATTATTGCACTAATACTGCGAAATGTGTTCTACGAAGAATAGCACACTGAGCGAGCATGTAAGTTTATATCCTCACTTTGAAATGCATTGTTTTCTCTGCCATTTTATTAATTTCTACTTACAATGATGCAAAACCGCTAATAACTATGGAACCAAACTATCCTGAATGTATGGTTTGTAAACAAACACGTGATTGAATCAATATTTAACATGTTTAACATCTATTTTAAAAAAACATCTATTTTGAACATAGCTGGAATTTTGCATGTCTATTTTTCAAAGGTATATACAGAAAACCCTTAGTACTTTTACATAAGCCATATGGAGCTTTTTCACCTATATTCTGTATCAATAAGGAGAAAAGGATTTATTTTTTATTATATACGTCTCGTGGGAAATAAATGGGCATCTAAATTTCCTTTCAGATTCTGGAACCGTGTGTGACTTCATATTCAAATATATCTGATACAAACTTACCATATGCTGACAGACTAATTAACACACTGTCTGAAGAACTTGTTCTTGAGGTTGCACTCTGTCCTGCTTCACAGCTTCCAGGATTAGAACTTACTGATGACCCAGAAACAGCCTGAAGATTAAAAATACTATAAGATGTATTGGAACGTGCATTACTGAGAAAACTGCACGCGATATCATTATATTGGGTTAGCATATGCTAAATAAATTTTACATCAAACACTTACGCAAATTGAAGTGTAAGTGGGCCGTATAAAAGTGTCCCGAAATTACGTATTATATATTATGAAAAATTGATATCAAATACATATTTACATGTATCATTGTTTTTGAAGCTTATATATTAAAAACAAAATCATAACTATATGGGACGAAATCCTTGAAAGGGGTTCCGGACATCTGTATCTGTATTCAGTAACACATTCTTTAATATCTTTTAGATACAGTCTGAAGAAACAATTGCTTAAAGTTATGAAGTTTTGCAATTTTACATGTTTTACCCATGAGTATTTCTACTACTATTAGAAAAAATATACTTCAAAGTTTCTGATGCAGTGCGCAATCGTTGAATAGGACCACAGAAAATCGCTTAGCAACTTAATATATTGAGTCTATTGCACATATTGTGCAGATGATTAAATAGAATTTTCTTTTCAGATGTCAATTTCAGCAATTTTAACAGAATATCGAGTGACCACTTTTACTGAAGGAGAAGCACAAACCGTCACGGACGATTATGTCGCTTTGCATTCAAGTTTTTACTAGCAATTCTTCATAGTTAAAGGTAAAATAAACGTACCAAACAGGTGAATCTGGTACTTGTTGTTGTGTCATTATTAATTATAATGACGTAACTGGTGGAACCGGACGTAACAGATTGTGTGGCAAACAGCTCACCACCAGCTATAACATAAAAACATAGATACATCTAAGCATTAACAAGAACAAAATGCATAACACAATGCTGTTCTACACGTACCTGTGCATATGTTGATTTTACGTGTATTTTTATATTGATAATTGGCGATTTAAAAGTACAAAGGAATTTATTTTAATTGTACCTTATACCATAATGCCGTAATTTGATTGGATGAGTAGTGCGGTATTTTTCACCAATACTTTTAATTAGTTGTCTTATTATAAGCTGTGGGGTATTTGCTATAAATTTGTCGGAGTACATGTATTTGCCGAAAAATAACCCTTCATCAAGGTGTTTAAAATTCTTGATCACTTCCACGTTTTAATTTCAGAAGTACATATATACTTCTACGATAAACATCACTGTTATCGCAAATCGTTTTTTGTTTTTTTTGTTGTTTTTTTTTTGTAATTTAATATTCGTTAAAATCACTGTGCAGATCGTGACATATTACTATGTCTCGACTGGTAT
>JAOXYJ010205846.1:0-10374 GCA_028566555.1 Lithophaga nigra
GTTTGCTTGCTCAACTTCAATTGGTCGAACACTATCACGTTCTTACGATCCGCGTCGAGCTCGCTTATGTCTGGTACGTCACTGTCGTGTTTGAAGAAGGACACGTCGATGCTTCTTGGTCGCCTCGGCTGTGGCAGTGCGTCGACGTTGCCTAGCAATAGATACTCATCCGTGACAGAAAGGAGTTTGCACATGTTCTCTTTGGAAACTCCCTTCTCCAACGCCTCCAGCAGAAGCTGGTAGACGGGCTGGTGAAGGGGCTTCCCGAAGACGCAGAGGCTATCGAAGTACAGCCATCCTAGCTGAAGGAGAAGGTTGTTCAACAATGTCGCCTTACCGGAGTCCGACTTTCCAATGATCAGCACCCTTATTGATCTCTTGGAAAGGAGATAGTGGTTGTACCTGTTCGCAGCAGCTTCATTGTACGAGATGTATTCGACGTCCATTTATCTAGAGAGACAGATGATTTACTACATGAAATGCAAGATGAAGACGGCGACGATAATGTCCACGAGACCATGACAAGCAACATGCGGTCAATTAAGTCTTAGTTCATGACCACAACGGGCGCCGGCGTCCTGAACACGCTGATCAACTGTTTACCGGTCGAGATCATCTGCCAAGTTTCACAGGACCTGGGAATCGACTGTACAAGCGACTGAACGCCGACTATACGCCCAAGGCTTGTTGGATGCCCACCAACAGAGTCGATCAGGCAGTCTATCGCCACCAACTCTGTTACTCAAAACCAAGGACACGGCAGCCTATTTCTGTCCGCGACAAGAATATGCACGATGAGTTCAATCGCATCGACAACCCCACGGCGAGAGCAAAGATAGATCGGGCACTGTCAAACTCCTCATCGGTACCAAGGAAAAAAGTTTTCTGGACTGACGAACTAACTGAAGAGATGCACAAGCCCGTTCGACGCAAAATTCCAGCAGCTACGCGTGATCGTCGGCGGTGTGGATGAGACGAAAGCTGGCGATCTCGTTGACATGCGTGCCTTCTCTCGGGACAACATCAACGTTTTCTCTAAGTGCGAGTGGTTAGTGCCGCTCAAAGACAAGAAAGATGCAACGGTCAGAGATTCGTTCCAGACGGTGTTCAAGCCTCACTCTCTTACACTCATGCTGGCCATGAAAGCATTAGAGCTCGGTCATAGGTCTTCTAGTCCCATTGACCTTTTTGTTGACCCCAGTCTCGACCTCCGAGGGATGATCCTCCGGGAAGTTTAACCGTCGAACCACTGTCTTTCGCTCTCGTTCATGTCCTTGTAGACGTCACCTGTGTGGTTGTCACGGATAATCCTACTGGTGTTTGCTTAGCATATGCTCGCCTTGTCTCCGTACTTCATTTTGGGGTAGTCCTATATGAAGTCCGTCATCACAATATTCGACAGATCCAGGATCGCGAACTCTCGGTAGATGGACTTGTCGAAAATGATCGTGGTCATATGCATGTGCATTGCAACCAAATGTTCGTTAAAGATGGTCTTCGTCTTGAAGCTGGGCTTGGCCATCAGCTTCAGTGCCCTCTTATCACTCGTGACCACCTAGATGTCGACCCTCTTCCTGATACTCTTCATGGTCTTGCCGAACACCGCGTTGTTCATGACCTTCCATCTTAAAATCCGTCTAAACCAAGACTTTGAGCTCTCGTGTTCTTCTCCGTGCACTTCTTTCAGTCACGGGCGCTGGTTGAACTTGATGACCCTGTGAACCTTCTTGAGTTTCAACCTATGCGCAAGGTACAGATTTAGGTTCACTCAGTAAACTACATGTACGTACTTCGCCTTGTCCTAGGGCTTGATCACTGGCTTTTTGACAATGTTCAACTCCAGTTTTTCGGGGCAATAGTAACATCGTGGTTGTCGCGGTGCTCTTGTGGGTACTCGCGATCCACTCCCAGGATGTAAACCTACTTATCTTCGCCGGTGAGAGTGTTCAACTCCGGCATCCGTTCGGATTCAATCCACTGGAAACCGTTGGTTGGTAAATGGGCGTACATAGCCCGCCCGTAGAGGTTGTTAGCCTAAAAGTATATCAGATACTTCGTGGGTTCGCTTACGTTGTATTCTTCGACGTGCGGATTATTGGCCATGGCGTATCCCTGTGATACCATTGTGATCCCTCCCCTGGTATCCTCAACCAAAAGCAAAATGTCTGGATCCGACGGAAGCTCAAGGTTCACACTTGTCACTTTCAGAGCGGCATCGAAGGCCGGGCATGGTGCCGTGTAATACCAAACCCGGTCTACTTCGTATTTCCTTATGCACATGTCTCTGATGTTCTCAAAGACGTCACTTAGCAGTAGAACGTCTGTTTTTAGGTACAGGTCGTGGTACTCCTGCATGTTGATGATCCACATCTCTTTTCACACCTCTTGCGCATGCTCGTAGTCTTCACGGTTCATGTCTTCATTCGTTAGCTTGTTGTAGAAGTCATTCCTCGATGGCAACATGGTCTCCTGCAGCTCGAAGCAGTCTACGTAGTCATACGGGTAGACACCTTTCTTCAAAAGCAGGTCCGTTATGTTCAGCTTCGACATTCTCATCACTAACGGGGATGTCGTATTTTTCATCCATCTCCTTGTTAGGAAGTTGATGTCACACCCCACAACATCATGTACTCTCGCTGAACATCCTTCGAGTATCTGGGGCAAATGTTCAGGGAGACATTCTCCTTGAATATCATCTGGCCGTCGAACACGAGCAAACCTACTTCGATCCCTTGCTCGGTAACGTAATCAAATGCAGTCATTGGTGCCTTGTTCTCGAGGCTGAGCTTGAGGCAATTGACGGTGGTGCCCTTGTTGCTCTCGAACTGACAGGCCGGCTTGTATAGGTCAGGTCTTAGTTGGATGACAGAATCCAGGATTTGTCTCATGCCATTGTAGTCTTTGAACCATTCTGGCGACTCGGGTGGCATCTCCCCTCTCTTCTCGTTGGAGCGGTGTCTTGGCTTCCTCTCGAGTCGTCTCGGCATGAGGTTGGCGATGTACTCGTACATGTTCTTGATGTACGTATCAAGGCTTTCGCAGTAGATGTTGTCCTCGTGACAGTACCACGACAGGTGGTTGGAGTGAGCGTTCCTCGTGTCGATGGATGTCGTACATGTTGTCCTTTCAAAGTGTGTGCCTGATCTTCCTACTCCTTTTCTGAGGCGATACCTTCTCCACCGTTCAGTACCTACCGAATACGTTTATCTGCAAAAACTTTATGGCGTCTCCCCTTGACCGTTGGTCTTTACCAGGTGCCCCTGCATCAGTGTCAGTTGAGCGTTCTTGTCTAGCTGCTTCCCTTTGATGTATCTGCCTCTAACTGTCAATAACCTCCCTAAAGGTAACGCTTCTCCTGTTCCCTGAAGTGAACTGACCTACCTTGTACAGGTCGTGAGGCTTGCTGCCGACGCTCTCTGCATGTTTGGTGATGCTTCGGGTCGTGTCATGTCCACTAGGTTCTGTCTACGAACCTCAGCTTCTGGTAAAGGGGCTTCATCTTCCCATCGCGCGTCTTATACTCAACGACCACGATCTTTTTGGTAAAGGAGATGTACTTTTCCTCCGGATTTTCGGATGCACGTGATCTTCCCTTTGGTAGCCCGGGTTGAAGAGGTTACTGTCGTACCTTACCAGTTGTGAAAGATCATGGGTATGAATTTGTAACTCTCTGAACTTCAAGTTGCACTTGCTGTGTGTTGCTACTCCATACTTACCCGTTAAGTGGCAGTGGTTTCTCACTTCGTCTTCTCCGAGGTCTTGTTTGCAGATACAGCACACAGTCGCTATACTGTGGACTCTCTTATCACCTTCCGTCATCACAATCGGCTTCCGGATTCATTTAGATCTCATGTTGTCGTTTTTCAGCTTCTTCAGCTTCTCGACGAGGATTTGGGCGACGTCTCTCTCCTTCATTATGGTGTAGATCATAATTTCTTGCCATACGCCCTATCATAGAAGCAACTTGTGTAGTTGCAGAATCCGGACGGGGTGTGGTGCCCTCGGTCTTCTAGCAGGGCTTCTGTTTGGACTCGGGCAGGGTGGTCTGGAGCTTCTCAACAACCCCCTCTCGTTGCCATGAGTCCATGACTGACTCTGAAGCTATTGTATGGTCCTTCTCGACCTGCTTTTCGAAGAGTCGACACCTCTTCTCAAGGAGTGCAATCTGTCGCTCTTCTTCAGCTGGACTTCGCGGTAAGATCGTAGCTTCTCCGTGAAACAGTCTGCATACACCACGAACGGTACCCTCGGCGATCGCACGTGGTTTTCGAATTGCTGGTAGGTGTTGGTTTTCGGCATCTCTACCTTCGCCTCTGAGGCTGACGCAATACTCTTTGTGTCGGTCAAGTACAATGTATGTGCTCGCTGTGGAAGTAATTCAGAAAACTTGGACACAAGTATACCTCTCCGTTGTGTTCCAACGACTGTGCCGACAGCAACCTGGACATGGACTTGACCAAGTAGTAGTGTGTCCTACCCATACCTTTGATCAGCAGTCGGTCGATGTTCTTTGCTCTCTTCTCGGCGATACGTTAATCACTATGTCGGGGTTTGCCTTCTCAAACATGTCGATGTCCTTGATATTCACGGGGAAGGTCATACCCTGTAGGTTCAGCTTGTCTTTTCATCTCTGGTACTAGGTGATCCGCTTGGAGTGCTTTGCTCGATCTCCTCGTGATGGATGCCGGCGAGCGTCGCCCAACTGAAGTACTCTGTGTCCCTGTTCATGAACGCTGGTGTTGACTTGTCTTGCACCCATTTTGGTAAAGGCATATAATCGGATCACGATAGGAGTCTATGCTTGTTCACGTTGAGTTTCATCTTCACGATCTCCTTCAAGTCCGTCCACTCAGGTCTCCCGTGTACTGCGCTGTGTTCTCCCCAATGTTCTCGTCCATCTCCTCCAGGAACGTCCGTTACGTTGGTAACGACTCAGTTTGCAAAGAGATCGTCCTTCTCATCCTCACTATCTCCTTCCTTAGTACCCAATTTTACGAATTTGCAGTGTAGGACGGCGTCAACCTTCGTCCCTTCAGCGCGATGAGGGTAATCTCCTTCTAGGGTGATGCCACTTTGAACCTCCTCTCTGCATCCTCCTTGTTCTTTCGGATCTTCTCTCCCAAGCTTCGTGTAAACTCCTTCTTCCTCAGCCTGCTCACTCCCTTCAACCCTTTCTCTCTGGACCAATTCCACAGATCCTTATGCTTTGACTCCTTGTCAGCCCTCGTCGGCTTGCGATCGGTCTTGCCTTTGATCAGCTCCACTAGTTGATCCTTCCTCATTATGGAGCGGCCTTTGAGCGTTTACCCCTTGCCGATACGTCTCATCTTCTTCATGGTTTAAACGCCCGTTGCCATTTGGTAAGAGGATGCCATCATTTTATATTATGCCTTCAACTTTGTTCAATCTCGTACGATTGCTAGTCATTGCAAGTCATATAAGAAGTCTGGTTCCTATCTCCGTTCGTTCGATTTCGTATCAGTCTTCCCTCTCAGGTCAGGACTTGGAAGTCGTACTACCAGAACCAGTCCTGTAGCTGACAACCAGGTAGTTCGCCTTGTCCACAAGCAATTTCCCGAGCTCTTGCCTCAGCCGATCACATGCCCACTCCTTGGTCGTCCCTGCATTCTTACTCAAGAACAGGATCTTGTTTTCCCTCGTGGTTCCTGGATTTCTGCTCTACAACCTTTTGGATGTTGTTTTGGTTTTCCATATTTTTTGGCCTCGAGCACAACTGATGAGACATTGTTTGTCGAAATGCGGCATATTGTGCACTAAATTTGGTATCAAAGATTGTTATTATTAAACCTACCATGGATCGTCAACGCTCGTGTTCAAACCCATTCAAGATCCAGTTTCTGTGCTGACGACAGCTTTGAAAAATCTTTTTAAAAGTTCCCTAGTTTCGCCTGTTCCAATAGCCTGTGTGAGATAGCTCACGTAAAGCATACAGCAGACGACCAAATTCGACCAAATTCGAATTGACATAACTTTTTCCATTTACGGTTGGGGTTCCTCAACAATCCCTTGAGACAAATCTTCTAACCTCCGGTAATGATATGAAAGATATTGCCCCTAGCTTTGACTCTACTAATTGTCTGGGAGGGATAATTCACGTCAAGCCCACAGCTGGTGGCAAAAGTTCAAATTTCACATAACTTTTTCCGTATACTTTGACTGACTTTCATCCTAAATCCCAGGAGGGAAAGCATTTATCCTCCAGTTGTAAAATAAAAGATATTTCTGCTAGATGGGCCTCTACTAATTGCCTGGGAGCGATAACTTATGGAAAGGGTACAGCAGACGGCCAAAGTTCGAATTTGACATACTAGTAACTTTTTCCATCTATTTTGGGCGATCCACCACAATCCCCAAAGGTAATTTTTTAAACTTCGGTGGTGAAATGTAAGATTCCTGTATTGCTTCTACTCGACTAATTTCCTGGGTTAGATAGTTCCCATAAAGACTACAGCAGACGGCCAAAGTTCGAATTTTACATAAGTTTCTCCATCTACTTCGGGCAACCCTCCACAATCGGCTGGGCGAAAGTTTTTTTATCTCCAATGGTGCAATGAAATATATTGCCCCTAGCTTGGCCTGTAATAATTGACTGAGAGGAATAGCTCATGGAAAGCGTACAGCAGACGGTCAAAGTTTGAATTTGATATTTCCGTCTATTTTGGGCGATCCTCCACAATCCCCTAAGGGACACTTTTTAACGTCCAGTGGTGAAATGAAACATATTGGTCGCAGCATCTACTCTACTTATTGACTCGGAATAACTCACGTAAAGCCTACAGCAGACGGCCAAAGTTCGAATTAGACATAATTTTTCCATCTATTTTTGGTGATCCTCCACAACCCCCTGAGGAAATTTTTTAACCTCAGGTGGTGAAATGAAAGATATTACCAGTAGCTTCTACACTACTAATTGTCTCATTGGGATAACTCACGTAAAGCCTACATTAAACGGCAACAGATTGCATTTGACATAACTTTCTTCGTATACTTTGAGCGATTCTCCACAACTGTTTAAGCTCCGTCTGTGAAATGAAAGATATTGTCCCCTGTTTTGCCTGTTCTAACTGTCTCGGTGGGACAACTCACGTGAAGCCTTCTACAGATAGACAAAGTTCGAATTTGACGTAACTTTTTTTCGTATAATTTGGACGATCCTCCGCAATCCCCTGAACAATAGTTTTTAGCTTCCGGTGAAGAAATGAAAGATATTTCTCGTAGGTTTGCCTCTAATAATTGCCTGGATAGGATAGCTCACGTAAAACCTACAAAAGAATGCCAATCTACTTTGGGCGATCCTCCACATTCACCTGAGCCAAAGTCTTCAATCTCCGCTAGTGCAATGAAAGATATTGCCCCAGCTTGTCCTCTAATAATTGCCTGGATGGGCGACTTCATGTAAAGGCAACATCAGACGCCCAAAGTTCGAATTTGACATAACTTTTTAAGCGATCCTCAATAATCCCCGTAGGCATAGTTTTTAACTCTCGGTGGTGAAATGACAGATATTGGCTCTAGCTTGGCCTCTCGTAATTGCATGGGTGGGCCTCCACAATCACCTGATGGAAAGTTTTTAACCTGTTTGAACCTTTTAAGCTAATGAAAGACATTGCCCGTAGCTTCTATTCCTTGAATTGTCTGGTTGGGATAATTCACGTAAAGCCTACACCAGATGGCCAAAGTTCGAATTTGACATAACGTTTTTCCTTATACTTTGGGCGATCCTCCACAATTCCCTGTATCAAAGTTGTTTACGTCTGGTGGGAAATGAAATATATTTCTCCTAGCTAGGCATCTACTAATTGTCTGGGTTGGATAACTGACGTAAAGCATACAGCAGACGGCCAAATTTCGATTTTGACAAAAATGTTTTCAATCTACTTTGGTCCATCCTCCACAATCCCCTGAGATAAAGTTTTTAACCTCCCGTGGTGAAATGAACGAGATTGCCTCTAACTTGGCGTCCACTAATGGCCGGGTTGGGATAACTCACTGGAAGCCTACAGCAGAAGGCTAAAGCTCCAATTTTAGGTAACTTTTTCCATCTACTTTGGGCGATACACCACAATCCGCTGAGGCAATGTTTTTAAACTCCGGTGGTGAAATGAAGGATATTACCCCTGGCTTGGCCTCACACGTCCGATGGTACAGTTATTTCCTTTTGGGAACTACAATTGTAGTTTTAGTAATTATATTCCCCATTTTGTCCACTTGTCTTTTTGTTTGTCATCACTTAAATTAATGTGTTGAATAGATCTTATTATATAATCATATTTGACAGGTATTACTAGAATGAAAATTTCCCTGTCCGGTAAAATCGCCCACATTTTCAACGAATTAAGGTCGTACAGAAAAAAAACTTGTAAGTGTTAATTAAAAAATATAGTGTTACTCAAAACGCAATTTCAATTTATAACATATTTTTTCAACACTATGGAAAGGACAATAATTTGCCAGAAAACCTTTATTGCCTCATAACTTTACATTTCTTGCATTTCGTGTTTGTTTCCGTTTAAAATAATCTGGTAAAATCAATCCCACTTGCTATTAAATCGTATATTTAGTTTAGCCGTGGATGCATGGATATAAGGGTTGTGGTTGTGAATGCAATTTGAAAAACACTTTTATGTATATGTAGGGGCGAAGGACTGCTAAGAGAAAATAAATTCATAACTGTCGAGATACCTTGATATTTACTGATGTTTAAACTAACTAAAATTAAACAAAACATCTAAAAATATGTATGCCTTCATAAAATTATGATATGATGTATAGTTTTCTCCATTTCTAGAATTTATGAAATATTAAATATGAAAATGATTTATGACTGCTAGGAAGCCTACATTTAGAATTTGTACCAAAAACAGTTTTGTTTACACTGTAGAATGGGCAAATAAATCAAAACCCTTTCTATTGAGAAAAAGGTGTTTTTGGATAAAATTACAGTATAAAACCTTCATTCAACGTTGAAAAACACTTATTATTGAATTGGAAATATTTGAATATTGAAAGACAAGAAACATATGTTTCCTTCTACGTACTACGTAGTGTGTGTTGCTGGCTCCACATACAACCCTTCTCCTTTCCAGACAGGCTTGTGTAACGTTGAAAAATACAAATTTTTAAAAAGGAAATATTTGAATATTGAAAGACACACAGAAACATATGCTTCCTTCTACGTAATACGTAGTGGTGTTGCTTGGCTCCACACACAACACTTCTCTTTTTCCATGCGGGCTTGCCAGAGTTAAGAAAACTTTTGTGTAATAATTTTGATTTTTAGGTGTAATACTTTTAAAGATATTGAACTCGTGACATCTATTGTTCACTGCAACAGTAATGGAAAATTGCATTTTGTTCAAACTATTATCTTCATTCAAAAAATATATAATTTGTATCTAGAACAAACATAAGACGTGTCCACTAGGACTTTTCGAGTTGTCCCTGCACGTGCTAATTATGATTTTCATATCTTTTTAAAAAGTATTTTTTTTCATAAGAAAAACAGCTAAAAATATAGTTATCAAATGTATTAACTATTGATAAACACTGTACAAATTCCGGAAAGTTTTCAACATTGTCCTCTCTGGTTTCAACGATTAGAATTTTAGTATCAAAATGATCATTTTTATAACATTTATAACATAAAAATGCACTTTTGCCACGTTAAAATTGCTTTCAGTATCTTTAAATGCTTGAAATAGGTTTATTAAATATATAAAAAGTGTTCAGCGGATATCTTTTCGGCATTACAGTATTGCATTGATATATAGTATACCAAAATAAGAGATGAAAAAAAAAAGATTATCTTTCTGTGATTAATTTCTTTCATTCATAAATCACGTTATTTTCCGATGATAGAATATAAGTTTTAACAAAATTTCGGATAATTTTGTCTTCTAACTTTTCAACAAATCACAAATTAACTTCATTTTCAATTATAATCTACAATAAGCGCAAAGTATGAGAGTGGGTGAGCCGTGGACGACCCCACCCTTATTTACATATTACTGGTCATATTTGATGAGAGGAACAATTAATATAAAATGTACAGACGTCAAGCTTTCAATTGATGTATGATTCAGCCGTATATCTTTTCGGCCAAATAATTTTTTCAAAAAAGTGGTTTGCCGCTCTGTTATCATGTTTAGAACCGAAGTGTATCCTGTCACTTAGGCAAATCTAGACTGAGATAGATGGTCTACGTATATTTACGTACATTCATTTTTCGTTTTGAGAAACATAAAATGAAAAACGAAATAGGAACATGTTTTAAGTTTTCATTTTCGATTTCAACAAAATCAAAAACGAAAAACAAACATGTTGCCATCTTTCGTTTTTGATTTTATATATTCA
>JAOXYJ010205957.1:0-10372 GCA_028566555.1 Lithophaga nigra
GCCATCGGATAGCTCGCTTGAATTGGTCACGTGACCATCTCCAGTGGAATATACGAAACTGGAGACGTGTTCATTGGGACTATTTAAACTTCTTTAAGTACCTGAATGATTTGAAATAATTTATTAAAAAGTCATCAACCAATTACCGAAGTTCAAATAATTCAAGTTTTTAAATTAAAGATTTACTGTCATCCCTTTCTCGAATGAGACAGCAAACCAGTCTGTCTGTTGAAAATTCTAAATGCAGGAGTCAAAGTCGGTAATTGGAAAAAGGACTATTGTTAATTGCTTCAATTTTCGATAATTTTTGTTACAGGGGTTCCTAATGGTTAAAAAGCTGCAATGGTAAGTGCAGATTTCAATTTTTAGTTAAAAATGTGGGATTTTAAAACATTAGAATAAAAAAATCAGAAAGCTCTGAAAATTACAAGAAATGTTCACCATGCATTCCCCAAGGAATCCAAAAACAGTTGATCAGCTTCCAAAGAAGATCTGGCGGTTTGAATTTTTATTCACTGAAAAATAAACGTAGGTCGGCACTCAGTATATATCAATCCATTTGTATCTTACTTTCATAGTATATGGTGAAAACATAGACAAGCAGGTCTCGGTAGTAGGTTCGTCTATTGTAAAGCCCACTTTTGTATATTACTGGCAAACATTATATAAATAACTCATATTTCAGAGAGTGATAGTGCAGATTGTTGTTCCGAGAAATACACTGTCAGGCGGGTGTTTACCCGAGGTTGACAGTGCATTTCAATGGATAACAATATGCAGCACCATCCTGTCAATTATGTGGTATTTATATTATTATACCGAATGTATTTCTGTGAATGTCATCATTGAAAATCATTGATATATGTGACATCTTTCACCCTTTGATCACTGATGCGTGACCACTGTTATCCTCTGCTCACTGATGCATAAACATTGTTACCCTCTGCTTTTACCATATTCAATGTTTCCAGCTAAAATGGTTTGAACTGAAATAAATATACGTAATCAATATAAGGACTCATTTCTTTTACTCATACATCGGTGCTGTAGTCCCAGAGCCAGTATACGATTTTCCCCTGCAGCCCTGTTGAACAATGATGTGTTTAATGGATATTAATGCGTTTAATATGGATTATGGTGTTTATCTGACAGTATTTGGTTAATAATTACATATATAATGTAAATACGTTACATAATTTATGAAGATAAAGGGTAAGGACGATGTATAGTATAAGGATAACACTTTGTATAAAGATGAAGATGATGTTTAGTATAAAGATGATGATAATGTTTAAAATAAAGATATGGATACAGTTAAGGTTTCGGAGCTTGCCATTTACATTTTGATTACTTGGCAATAATTTAATTATATTGTAAGCCGTGGCCGTACAATGTACATTTTCCAGTTTAAAATTAATCAGTTTTTCTATAATGTGTCATCTTATGATTTATCAACCAAAGTATCTAATGTAATTAAAAAACACCAGAATTTTCGGAAAACAGTGTACAGTTATTATCTTAGAATTTGAAAATTTTGACCAAAAGCCTATAAAGATCGAAATATTAAAAGCTTTAAACGGTATAGGAATTTAAATGTTTAATTCAAAATTTAAAAAAAATCAAACGAAGTTAAGCTTTTAAAACTCTGAATGTGTAACGCAAATTCTTCAGAATGTAACAAGAGCAATTGAATTTCAAGATGACGGACTTTTTATAATTTTAGAATAAAAAATGATCACTACTCATAAAAAAGTAGGAATATTGTTTCTGCACTTGGATTTTTAGCTCTTACCCGTTATTACCATCATTTTATGTTTCTCATCATCCACTATCTTATGTAAACCTTATTTTTCAAACTCCTTCTCTGAAACTTATTAGAAGATTTTGTGGGAATGGACCTTTATTGATTTCCTTTCATAACTGTATCCGATATCTCTGTTCTCCACTGAATATGCCCACTTTGGTGCCAATTGGTAATACGCATGTATTTTGAAAATTTTCAGAACTGTTAAGCCAACTGGAACCAAACCTAAAATATATTGTCGCTGGATGTCTTTTTTCTTCTAACCTACACAAAATTTCAAACTGGTTCGTCCCAAAAACGGGATTAACTTCTATAGGTATACAGCTGTCAACAAATTCCTACAAATGTAGGTTTTTTTGTACCATGTAGCTAAACAATGTTGTAAGTTTATGTATCACGTTTTCATTTCCGAATATTCTATTTTCCTTCAAACACCTAATTTCATGTGGTACATCTGTGAAATACCTGTTACAGAACTCCCTAATTAATATTTTTTATCTTAAAATCGTGCATAATACGAAATATATGTAGGTTTCACGCGTAGAAAGCTGAATTTATAACAACGCGGTTGTTGCAGGCAAGCTCTTCTCTTCGATGATTTGATGCACATTTTCTATGTGAACCAAAATGGCCTCCCCATATATAGCAACAGTTGCAGTTTTAATGCCTTTACCACGGATTTTTTCTTAAAGTCTTAATTCTCTTCCTATCCAAGAAATTGTTAATCTATTTATCTAATAAACAATAAAATAAAATCAATACAAATAAAAAAAAGATAAATAACAAAATGAAAGTTTGTTCATTGCTGTTCGCAAAACAGCTCTGTATTTTGCTAGTCTGTAATTTCTTGTTTAGGTCAGCTTTGTACCAGAGCTTCATTCTGTGCTTTCGAAATAGCATTAAGGTACAGTATTCGACAATCGATTGATTCGACAACAGTTGACTTTTTACGTGCTTTCTGTAACAACTTAGTAAATGATTTTATATAGAATAGACATTTATTCGACCGTTTCATTCAACAACAATAGACTGCCAATTGCTGAAACAACCAACCCGCTCAAATAATACCATTATATGTCCTTTTCATAGCCAGGTATACATAAAATATATTGTGTTCGATTGATACGTTCGTGAACTTCCTGATCAACTTAATCAACGCTGTCAACTCTCATCTGAAAACTTTCCACATTATCCAATCGATGCAATTACAAACGTGTTGATGAACTCAACCATGTGAATTCTGTCCTCCTTCTATGTCGATATTCTATCGTATCGATCGTGTACAATCGATACGATCGTGAACCTGTTAATTAACTGAATCTACTCTGTCCTTCTACTAAATAGACATTCGAATGTATCAGTCGTGTTCAATTGATACGATCGTGGCACATTAATCAACTCAATCAACCGGATCAACTCTACCCTACAACTATGTAGATATACGATCGATACGCTCGTGAACCTGTTAATTAACTTAATCTACTCTGTCCTCCTACTAACTAGACATTCCAACGTATCGATCATGTTCAATAGATACGATCGTCACACCATAATCAACCGGATCAACTTTACCCTACAACTATGTAGATATACTATTTTATCGATGCGATCGTGAACCTGATGATCAACTGAATCAACTCTGTCCTCCTACTAAACAAACATTCGATCGTATCGATCGTTTTCAATCGATACGATCGTGACATTTGATCAACTCAATCAACCGTGTCATCTATGCCCTCCTACTTTGTAGATATACGATTGTATCGATCTTGTACAATCGAAATACCTTGATCAACTCAACCAACCGTGTTAACTCTGCCTTCCAACTATGTAGATATAAAGGTCTTATCGATCGTGTTCAATCGATACGATCGTGGCACCTCATAAATCCAATCAACCATGTAAACTCTGTCCTTCTACTATGTAGACATTCGATCTTGTAGATGCTGTACAATCGATACAATAGTGAATTAGTTGATCAACTCAATCAACTTTATCCTCCTACTAGATTGACATTCGATCATATCAATCGTATTTAATCGATACGAATACGATCGATGCGATCGTGACATTACAATAAATAAAGCAAAGAGTTGATGAAGTTGATCAACTGTCACACGACAGTATCGATTAAATACAATGATACGATCGTACCACTTCAACACGAAAACAAAAAGTTGAATGAGTTGATCAACTGTGGCACGATCGTATCAATTGAATACCATCGATACAATTGTGTCACTTCAACAGCAAAACAAAGAGTTGATCAACTGTGGCACGATTGTGTCGATTGAATACGATCGATACGATCGTGCCCCTACAACAAGAAAATCAAAGAGTAGATTGATTTGATCTACAATGACACGATCGTATCGATTTAGTACGATCGATACGATCGTGCCCTTATAATAAAACACAACGCGTTGACTGAGTTGATCTTCTATGGCACGATCGTGCCTATTCCATAAGGAAAGGAAAGAGTTGATTGAGTTGCACAACTGTGGAACATCGTATCAATTATGCCCTTTAAACTAAGGTGTTGAAACACTTGTTTAATTTGATCAACTATGGTAGGTAAAATCATTCAAATTTGGAGGACAATAGATTGATTCGACAACATGATACGATTGAATACAGTTGATATTGAATTTATACTGTTTAAAAAAATTGTCGTATCAATCGATTGTCGAATACTGTACGATATACCGAGATAGTTTGGCGCGAAGGAGCCATGGTATTATACATTTCTACCTTGTTTTTAAATTTGTGGAAGATTTATGTTCACTCGATGGTTAGCGGCGAGAATATTACATATTGTTGTCATTTATTACTTAGATATGGACATCCAAGAATAAATAAATGTAGTTTCGTTTTACAGGTTTAAATAAACACTACAACGGAATATTAACTGCACCGGAATGTTTTGACAACAGTATTAACAATACTTTAATGTGAAAATTGAACTGATAATTCAGTACAGGTGATAACCTTGGGTAATCTACCCGATAATATTACCATCATTGACATCTGTCTGTCCTATGTAACTAAATGTACACCTATTATTGAGGATGTAATTGAATATTGTTAAGTAATAAACACTTTACACGTTGGGGACTTTTGTGTATAATAGGCATCGGAACTGCTATAATAATCGAATCTATTAATAGTACTTAGCTGTACCTATTAAATATATGCATGTCTCCATTATTCTTCCTTAGTCATTATTACAATCTGTTAATAGTTCTCAAAAATTAACCCTTATGTCAGTCCAAGATTTCTTTCAATCTACAAGACCTTGACATCCCTTAATCTTTCCTGAAAGGTATGTTTTAGGTATATTCTGAAATAAAGACGCGCAAATCTTTTGCATTCTCAAAATACTTAACATACTCATTTCTACCAACTCATTGTAGATTGTCTTTATTACAAATAGAATTTCAATACATTGAATCTAATAGATCTGCATGTGAAATACCTGTCATTGCTGGTTTTCAACAACACGCATGCCCAGTGGAGGCTCTTTGCATCATCAAATTTAAATTTGGAGACATACACGTTATAAATCATCACGATTTTGATATTCTTGTATTATAGAACAAGTGATTATTAATGTGTCATGTTATTTAAACAAAGTTATAAACAGCACCACGTGACTTTGTAATACTATAAAATTTTTCAAATTGTTTGATTAGATACTATAATAATTCACAAGAAAATATCCCGTTCAAACATCCTACTGACACGATTGATCTTACGTTATCTAGAAACATACCACTCATATTTTGTATAGGATTGTATTTCTTCCTAAGCTGATTTCGGGGAAAGTCAAATTTTACAAGGTTTTGTCAATTGCTTCCGCGTACTTCTTGATATTTGTTCTTTGTTACATGTACGAATTTTTTTTTGTCGGATGTTATCACATACACTTATCTCGTGTTGTAAAAAATGGCTGCTTTAGTTGTGTTATCCCACAAACATTAAAAGAAATATGCCAGTTTTTTTCTTAAGATTAAGCCGTAGCAATATAATTATTCTAAAAAAAAAGGAAAAAAAAAAAAAAAAAACATACAATGTATGTAAGCAACAATCGAATATTAATTGATAGGATAATGTATCAAAATTATTCGTATTGTTATTAAAATTCATGCATAATCAAAATCGCACCACTCCATCTTGCTTGCTGCATTCATTTTAGGGAAAAAAGTGACAAAAGATAAATACAAAGCACAGTCCCAAATACTAATTATGTCCGCTGAGGCACGTGCCTACCATTATCGAACTTTATCAGAGATTATCACCTGAAGAATCTCCCCATAGAGAGATATCTTGAAAGGGCGATAACAATGGAATGTATTCTACCCGTTGGTACAATATCATCCTATATAAAGCAGTTACAATGAACTTGCATTTCATTCTTGTGCATTTAATAGCTGAATTCATATATGTCAAAAAAGTGTTTAGGAAAAGTTTTATTATAAGTATTTTGTAAAGGGATCAGTATGAAAATTGTAAGGTAAGTGGCTTTTTCATCTATGGTGCTGGAGTTTTAAAATAATTGTTTTTATTTATACAATAAATATTTGCATCTTAAGATAAATTTCTTCAATAGGTTCTTTAAAAAATCCTTCCGTCCTTATTTTAGAGACATGGGCTGTCAAAAGAGATACTACAATTCCTAATTTTATAATGATTATATAGGGAAAATTCTTTAGAAATAGAAAATGTTGGAAATAAACCTTGTACCAAATAAAAAGAAATTTTGAGAATTTAGATTTAAGATTGTTACGCATACACTCTATATTCAAATGAAGAGAAAGGGTATCAGTGCATCTAGTCTCATTTTTTTACAATAATGGTATTAGTGCAAGACATAGATTTTCAGAATTTTTCCTGTACAAAAATTGAACCCTTTAAATGTTAAAGGTATGACTTCTTATTTTCAGTATAGTTACTTATTTGCAAAATTATTATATTAGTAATGAATAAAGTTCAACATTTAACATTTTATTTTGAATAGTTCTAATTTAATTTTCAAATTAACAATTCACTAACATTAACACTCAGAAAACATAGGTAAAAGAATGGGAAGAATTGGGTAAATGTCCAGGAAATTTCAAAATGTCAGTGCTTTTCCCGTCGGTTTTTGAGTTTCAAAAACTTCGATGACCTCCAGTTACATATTTTCATGAGTTACTATATTGCCATGCAAGAAATTCAATTGCCATAGTGCTAAGACGAATGAAAAATAAAAACAAAACAACAAAATAAAAAAAAAGATATGTAACATACAGCAGTTTCCATAGTATGTGAAAGCTACTAATTTTGACAAATTTTTGTTAATTTACAATGTTTTGTTTTTTAATTTTTCAGGAAAGATATATGTACTTGTCTATTTTGGACAGTCACATCTTCGTGTATGGTTTATGTGCCAGCGCTTCCCATTACATCCAAAACAACATCAGCAATGAAAAGCGAGATAAATAGAAAGACTGATACTCAGCCTAAAATCATTTCACAGTTACGTCCAATGATCAATGAAAAAACTTATAATGAAAATCAAATCATGAGATCAAAAAGGCAACTTGATCCGACGTCAGCACAAGCTCTCCAACGATTTTGGCTGTGGAAAAATTCAAACGGTACCGGAAATGGCCAACTACGTTATGGACGATCCGTGACCAATACAAAATCGCAACACGAGCGACATTACGGGACAACGTTTCGCAAGATTCAAAGTCAAAACTTGCTACGAAGTAAAAGAAGTGTGCGATGGGACTATCATCGGTTGGTGAAATTAATCAGAAGATTTTACAAACGAAAAGGACACAGGAAAAATGGGAAATTTCAGATAAGATTTGGATAAATCGAGTCTAATACATTAATATGACATTATTTTAAGAATCTCAATAAGATAGTCAGTATTACTCACAACTGTGAAATTCTATTGACAGACATTTTGATCCAGAATAAACATAAATCATGTTATTCCGGTTAGTTGAAGAATCTCAAAGATTTAAGCGTACTGTAAATATTATGATATTTATTTCCAGTGCTTTTGTATAGATATTTATTAGTAATAAAGCATACAAAACTTACAATTAATTTTGATATACACTTGTAGGTATTATCTGCGAAAATTAATAAGACAGAATTAATATCTTCGATAGCAGAAGGAAAGTGTGTCCATTTCAACAAAGAATATTAAAAACAGGAACAATACACGTAGGTTTTGGCCAGAAAACTGCTTTATTTAGTATTTTAGAATTAACTCTCCTTCAATTTTGACACATTTAATTTTGACTCCACTGAAATTCCACTTTTTCCCATCTCTCTAGATTTACAATCTATTTCTTGATACTTGGTGGAACGACAGAAGTAAATTTTTTTATCCAATTTGTCACAAACTGGGCCTGATATTCCAACAACGTATCCTAAGAATAAAAATACTTCGTACATGTATGGAAACCGAGGTTCTACTATTTTTATTTTACTTCAACACATAAGTAAATGCTATACGTGGTACAAGAGCTGCTCTCCATTCTGGAACATCTGAGTTCACCGTCAGGTTTAGGGCGGTTTGTGTTGTTGAATCCTTAGATTCAATGTTGAGTTTGTTATTAATTTTTGTTTCTCCTAGCCCATTTCCTGTTGACCGTGATTTTGGCTGTCTGTACGGACTTTTGAGATTTTGATTCTGGCATTTGTTTCTTCTATTTTTTCTCAAAACTTCCACATTGTTAAGTTACTGATAATTTCCACAAATCATTCTGTTATATGACCATCTAATTTGTTGAGTAGGTAAGAATGTCAGGGAATAAAATGAAGCCTGGGCAAATGACTGTTACCCCAAGCGGCATAGCTTGGTTCACCCCATTTTGGCTCAATCTTGCACCAACACACAGCTTTACAGGCACATGGTAGTGAAGATATGTTACTGAGTCAGAAACATGAATACATGTAGTTATATTAACTATATGTCGCAAGGCAAAACGTAATTCGCTCATTTTATAAAATCATGGAATAGAAGTTGAGAAATATAAAAAACAAATTATGCATTTTCAAGTACCTGTATTGAATGTTTGGCAAAATACTCTACTTTTGTGGTCTTTTTTGGAAATCGGTAATTTGGTGATCGGTACAGCTGGCTATCGTGAAAACTGCCTCAGGCCACATGAAGACTAAGAAAATTCTTATACGCATTCTTTGTGTTCCATTGTCATATGATATATAACTGGATCTATAGATTGAGATTGCAATAGATGTCATTAATTCGAACTAAGTATGGGAAAACTTATTAATTACTTGAAAGCTGTTTATAAAAATATACAAAAGGGTATATTTGTGGACATCAGATGAGAAGAGTCCAAAGTAGTGCAGGCTAATATCAAACAAATATCAAAATAATACAGTTGCAATGTTAAACAGCTAAGCACAGGAGAATACACGTGGATAAAACTGAGTTTTAAGACATTAATTTAAAATCAAAATGAGAAAACACTCTTACATGTAGGTAACTATCACACAGAAAACAAACAAATGCTTATGTTTATTGAAACTATGTAATTTTAATTGTCTCAGCCGCGTACTTTAGGTGTAAAATACAGATAGTGTTAGCCTGAATGCCCCCAAAACTATCAGAAAAGTGATATTCCAGACAAAATAAAGAAATGCAAATACCATTATAATACCATTCTTCAATTTTAATCTAACTTGATCAGTACTGGTAGAGCCCAAACATTTGGAAGACCATGTAGAAAAACCAAAAGTACTGAAAACAAAAATATGCAACCTGCAAAGTATAACGACAAGCATGAAGTATTACAATTTATAATTATGTCTTCGCGACATCCATTTCCTTGTTGTTAGGAACTTGTGAAGTTTGTTGATTGCTGTATATTGTTTGAAGTTTATTTCAAGTCTCAACCTAAACAAATGAAAAGATACAGATATCTGCAATTAAAAAAGCAAAGTTTTGAAGTTTCCTTGAAAATTTCGTTTGCAGTCAGGGAAGTTGCATCACTTGAATAAGTGATTTCAGATCGCCTTTTGGGGTTTTTCGTTGTTTTACTATAATTGCAGAAATGACAGACATTTCGAAATGAAGAATGAATTGTTTTAAAATAGAATCTGAAAATCTGAAGAAGTACAAAAATAGCTATTGTTCAAGAAACCAAAAAGTTTAAAACAATTTTTTAAAAGTATGGAAATTGCCTTTTTTGTGTGAAATTTGTTCTTTTCTTTAACCTTCAAAAACTTACCATTTAAACGAAAACAAAATCATTTATATCAATATGTTTTTAAACACAGTAATAACTTAAGGGATATCAAATGGTTATCATTCTGAAAAACCACACCTAAGTCAATTTTATCTATTACGTAAAGGTAGAAAATGTCTAAAACAAAATAATATTAAATCCACTCCTCCTTATTGATACTGCTCATCCGGAAATATATTATTTTTTTCATAAATATTCATACAGCCATGATTAATAACGAAAATATTCAGAATTAAAAAAAATCATGTTCTATATTACCAGATACATGTAAGATTACAAACGAAACTGAAAT